>LR736885.1:3887254-4026680 GCA_902654985.2 Oryctes borbonicus | reverse complement strand
TGGCCATTGAAGATCGACAAAAACTTGCGCCTAAAATGGCTACACTCTCTCCAGAGGATAGATTTTTAGTAAGTGTCGCTTTTAGTAGCGCCATCTCCGATGTTATAAGATTAAGAAGACCCTTTATTTCTTATTTGTTAAGTTTATTTGGTAAACGTCTGGTATATAAGTCCAAGGATTTTGAAACGATTAATAACGTATACTGAGGTACAAGTCTCAATACTTCCCTTGTTATATTCATGAATTACATGCATCTCACTTACAGCTTTCTATATATATATATATATATATACATATATACAGTAGGTATATTTTTATAAACGTGCGTGGAATACGTTATTGAACTTTATCGATAAAGTTAAACATTGATACCGTTTTATTGGGAAAAAAGTACGCAGATAAATCTTCCTTTTACAATGCGCCATAAATACACAAGGTGCCGTATATAAAAACAAAATCTGAACGTATAAATCCATTAAATTTTATTACCTTGTACGTTGCAAACATGTAATGATAATCGGTTTGATACCTTTACCAATGTTTGTAAGCGTATTTGTATGTATGTATGTATATGTAGCTGCATATATCGACTGCATGTTTCTGCATATCAAACTTTCATTTCCTACTATTTCTCCTATGTGATTGGGTTTCTAATATGTCCGTACGTATCTACACATTAAAAAAAATATATTTATTACTGCAGTTAACTATGTATAGTAAGCAACGATTGTAAATTCAATCACATCACGCGATAGTTCAAACCTGGCCTGGTATAAAACAGACTGGTTAGTTGTAAAAGTGTTTTATTGAAAAGGGACATTTTTGAACCGTAGAATTTCGTGTGATAGCTGGTAGCCAATGGTTTAAAAAGAGGGAATAGAAAAAGCCATTTAACCGAAGCAAATTGCTAAAAAGAATATTATATCCACGAGATGATAATGATTAAAGACTCATGCTCGAACAAAATAAAAGCTATACACAGCGTGACTTCTTGAAAGCGATCCGCCTGAAATACGTCAAAAATTAAAACGAAAATAAAAATTAACATCTACTGCCACTACCCAAATTCCCAACAGGGGTGATACCGCTTCCCAGCGGACACTGTGGCCTTTCATGCTACATCCTGAGGTAAATGGGAGTTGAGGCAGTCAAGAGGAACGGCGGTTTTAGTTTAGTTCAGAATAGGTTGTTGGTTTCACCAACATTCTCTTTACTTACGAGCTAACTTGCGCTTACGATCAAAACTCATTATCCAATTAGGTGGTCGATTTTTTGTACTCAACAATGTCCTTTCCCATGATTGCATGCACACCATCTTGTACGCTAATACAAATTAACAAATCAATAGACCAGTGTGTTGTAAGGACGTTGTTTGAAATAATTTCCTTCTAAATGGCCAGGATCGTTTTAAATTAAGGAGTAAATAAACATTACGTCGGACGGGAATATAGATATTTAATTGTGAATGTCGTTCGCGTTCTGCGTTTATTATCGATGGTAATTTGTTTATATCCGAAGTTATGTTGCAGTTTACTGACGTGTTTATGTTAGAACCAATGAACCTACTGATGCACTAATATGCAACAGCAGCTACGGTTACACTGGCTTCGCGTTTGAGAACGAATCTTTTTGCTAGCGTCCTTAAATTTTTTTTTTAATTTAATTAATAATTTAATGCCAATATAGTGACTAAACGAAAATGGCGTTACTTGCCAAAAATATTCTGGTAATTTAATTGCCCATGCATTAACCGATAATTGGTCGTGTTGGACGCTCAGTTATTGTTTAACAGTCGCTTATGCCTATTGACGTTAACATTTCTGTAAGAATTGAAAAAAATCTTGCAGATGAAGGTCAATACGTCTATACAAATTAAAGCCGATTTGGCTCTGAGCAACCTTTTCTGGTTTGCAGCCGCATAGTTTAGCTTGGCATACTACGAGCCATCACATCTATTTTTCAGTGCAAGTTTCCGACTACTATTTGGATGGATTAAAGAGATGGAAGCATTACTCGCAAAAATGTTGAGAAATAAAACTCAATTTGACCAAAAAGCACTTGTTTCTGTGTTTTAAATTTCGTCTTCCTGTAGGCTAAATAAATTGGACTGCTTCTTCCAGTAGGCGCTACCTCTTGGTTGCTTATCATCCTCATCCTCCTATTTAAAAATGGTCTTCCAAAGAACTCATTTCTACAGTTTCAATTCTGTCACTTAGCCAATAATAACCGTAACGTACAAAAGTATTTTTGAATCGGAAGATCTTGGTAGTAGCGGCTTTCATGTAACATTGTATAAAGAGGAAAATTGAAATTTCTGATGAAGGCAACAAATACATTTATTGCCGAAATGTACATTTGAAGTTTTATTAAAAGAAAAAGAAAACTCTTAATCACGGCTAAAACACAGCCATCAACATGGGAGTATATTGTTGCAAAAAGCTATCCATTAAATAAAACTCGAATTTGAAACTTTCCCATTATCTAAATGAAAAGGTAAATGAATAAGTACGTATCCAATTTGTAAACAAATTCGACGACAAAAACAACAGCAACGGGAGAAAACGCACATTTCGTTCATGAATCGAAAGTTTTACGTAAAATATAGGAAAATATGTAAACACGAACCCGTAATATAATCGAAACATTACATTGGAGTCAACGTATTACTGTGTACCAGTGAAAATATAGCGACCGTTAAGGTTTTTTTGTTAAATATTCATGACGACGTTGGTAAATACGTATTACACACAAAAAAGCTGCCTATCTCTCTATTAATTTATTTTGTACGATAACGCGTGTGTATTTAAGAAAAATGCTCCTTCGTCCTCGGTCTAACAAATTGTTATTAAACGCTATCAGTTGTAGCCAAAAGTGAACGTCCGATAAGGAATATGGGTCAACAATATTGTATATTTTGAACGCTGTAATGTACATTACGATGTTTGAGCACCTATATCACAGAAATATAAATAATTTCTCTTTCCGCCGTATGAACATGATTGATGTGTATTTGTGAATGGCTTAGTCCTTCGACGAGAAGGAATTTTAGAAGGGGAAATATCATATATTTCGCTCAAATGAATTTAATAAGTTAATTATAAATCTATATGTCCTAATATTATCGAAACGTGTTTCATTTTTTTGTATCGAGGCTTCAGTTAACCGTATTTTCTGAACGAGAAAGCTTCGAAATTGAAGCTTTGACCGATCTAAACGTAGATACCAAGAAGGATCGAGGAATTTACCTGCAAGTAAATTTAAATTATTACAACGGCATAGCCAACCTTAGAGGTATGAAAAAATTACAAATGTTCATGAGATACAAGGTAAGGTGGAATGTTACTATTATACACAAACAAGGGTAAAAAATAAATTTACACTTAGAAAAGAGAAATTAACAGCAGGTTCGTATGTACTACCCCATTGCAGCACCACAATATACGAGCAATATTCTTTAAGTTGTACACATACGAAATAGCTTTCTTTTGACACTAAAACATTTATTACACGTGTTGTGTAATTAAGCCTGCAGAAACGAGTTTCGCTTCACGAGAGACTAGACAGACGCGTGTCTATTCGTCTCATAAGAAAGGGTTCGTGTTGCCTACTGGTTTCCCCGAGAGTTTACAAAACACGAATTTTGTGAAGCGCACTTGAAGTGTACTCGTTTCTGCAGGCTTATGCGTAACTGGGAGAAATGCCAGTAGAAGCACCGGATTCTATAACTTAATACCCAGTGCATTGTTCTATAACTCAACGTGAAAATATGGACTAAACTATATATTGGATGTTTGCAAGCATACAGCGAAAATATGATCATGAATGCAAATCGCAGCCATCTGTTTTTCATGTTTCCAAAGCAAAACTGCTTTAATACTTATAAAACAGAACCAGCCATATGGAAAAACTCAGTTTTAGAACTATTCAATAATTTTCTGCTGGGACAAACTTAATAAAGCAACTTTAAGCATAACAAAGCACATTCCATCTTACTTTTATTTCTAGAACAATTTCTGGTTCAAATAAGAATTAAGACAAAAGATTTTCGCCTCTGGCATGGTCCACATGCCGAGTAGCCGTGATCAACTGCTTCCTGCTCAACGTGGTTTACACGTTGAGTTATCGTGCTAACTGTTGCCTACCACTTCTCCTGAAGAAGCCCTATATGATTGTTGAGTGTAGGCTTTCACGACCGTAATCCGTAGTAGAAATGTCTTTCGGGTGTTGTCGTTTCGCTGATCATGCTGTTAGCTTATTCAAAAGGTTTCTAAAGACTTTAAAAATCTTCTGAAGAAGCTGACAACATGATCAGCGAAACGTTAAGTCAAACATCAAGTACGCGACAACACCCGAAAGACATTTCTACTATACATGATGTTTTCACATCTGTATAAAACATTTTGCTAAAAACAAAAGAATTAACCGTTAAAGTAAAACGAAAGCCTAAATTAAACATCCAAATCAATATTATAACATGGTACACGCGTGTGCGTCGTAGTTTGGTGTATACAGCAACGTTATCCAATATTTTTAGTTCGTACAATAGTTCGCATTTGCTTCCCGAGTATCCGGTTACATTGAACGTTAAATGTTGGCTCGTTTTTACACGCCCGATAAGGGATTTTAGAGAGAAGCAATGACACCGATAACTCGGTGATATATCGCGGTTTAGAATTGCATTAATTGAGAACAATTAGCTTTTTTCGGCCATTTCCTTTTTTTCGAGTTTCTTCTTTTGGATAATGTCGAAACGAATTCGCGGGGAAGCATTGCTTCGGACATCGAAATAATGATAGTCCATTAGCTTTAAAAAGAAGACAATCAGGATGTTGGTGTTGAAAGTCTATTTTCAGGGAAATCCTTGCGGTCTGTGAATATCGCATTATGTATACAGCAAATGCGTGTCTAGTATACAACTGTAGGAACTTACCAATGGATGGTGTTCCATGGATGAGAAGATTTATATAAGTATATTGGAGAAATGAAGTTACTGAAATGGTGCTAAATTTTGGTTCACATTCGATGAACAAATATGGTATTTCGGAAAATCGACTTACTATCAATATGTTTAATAACATTGGAAAACAAATTTTAGCTTTTGGGTTCGCCTTGAAATGTCGTGGTACTATTTCCAGTGGCAGTTTGACCGTTCTCACTTTGTTTGTTAATTGGCGGTTGAAGAGCTGAGCGATTTTTCATGCTGACACTGCCACCGCATAATCATGCTTTCCTTTCGCACAGTTGTTGAATCCTGCAGTCCTATTAGGGCTAAAATAACAATCCCCACAATATAGGAATGGCAAAAGGTAACGGTTGTTTAGATACCCAATCCCTCGTCATCTCGTCTTATATATATAGTACATATTACATATAAAGTTCACGGTTTGTCTTGTTTTTTGACGGTCATAACCAGTGCTTCTCAAAATGATGGTCGGCGGAACGGTGTCAGCCCCTGAGCAAAATGTTACCCCTCCATGAGCACACTACGTTACACTGCATCTTGAGTGCCCACGATGCTAGCTGGACTCGACGTTTCGCCCACAATCATAGAGGCCCTCTTCAGGAGAGGAAAAGGTGATAGACCACAGTTAGCCCAAGAAGTTTTTTTGTAAATTATCAGCACAATTCTACCTGTAGGGATAGATACTCATATGAAGTTCCCAAGGAGATTGCAGAATTTCGGAAGTTATCAAATTCAGAAATATGCGTTGGTAATTTTTTCCGACCCTCTGCAGCTATAATGCTGGCGAATTGCGGCAGTGATCTGCTGACAGGAAATCATCATCCGTAGCAAGGTCATATATAGAAGAATCTGCAGCAAATAAGATTGCTGCATTGAATCGTACTCTTGGTGTTAAATTAGCAAATTAGAGCAACTTAGAAAATACAAGTTATGTTCCAAAATTCACGTTGCGGGAAGCATAATTTCTACGATTCGAGTTTTTGTAAATACTAACCGTGAGAATTGTCAATAAAATGTGTTAATTTACTATGTGTTTATTCTATTTATCCTTGCTTTTAAAGTGTTACTTTATCTACCCATGCGAATAAAATGATACTTGATGGATTATGTTGAGTAGAATAAAGCACTCTAACATTTGCTATAGAAAAAATTTCTTTGAATCATTATCTCCTACAATTATCTCTATCTATGCCATTAAAATGAATTTAACGTAATTTCAACTTGTACCGTTAAATTCTATCATACAACTACGGCCTTAAAGTTCAACTCTTTAAATTGTGAAACTGTTCAGTTAGTTGTTAATTTGCTAATTCGATCTATTTAAAGTATGGATCCAATTAGACCGCTAATACAACGCAAACGTAAGTAACTTTCTCCTCAAAGCGATACAAACCAGATCTGCTCTGATTGCGCAACTTCTATCCTATGCTCTTTTAGAACTTATTACAGAAGCTTGTATTTCACTTGCCGTTAGTAAACCTCGATGGATATGTAATACGTATGTTATGTAATCGAGTGGTCATTGGATTGTAGAGGGTGTTTTCGAATGTGAGATGTTTATAGTAAAAGGTTGTAGAACTCGGCTACATAAAAGTTGCAAAACCATTGCATATTATTAATTATTTTGTAATAAAGGCAATAGCCGCGTAAGCTTAGCGCAATTGGCCCCGCATAGATTTGGCTATTTTTTTTTTCCGAAATAGGTTTGATATTAAAGTTTGCCAAATTTCAATTATAATCAAATATCTATAATTTTTTGAGGATCCTAGCTATGCCGCAAGTCAAAAAATAAGTAAATACTTCAATTTTTTTTTATATATGTCGCGCTTGGAGGGGCACCATGATTTTTTCAGCAAATATACTTAGTCCATATCTAAACAGCAGTAAAAAGTACAACTCGATACAGGGGGTATAACATGTTAAAAAAATAATATATTTTGCGCATTTCTAAAATTAAACGTGGACCTTACAATATACTTTTTCTGCCTTCATATCTTATCAACATTTTTTTTTTTATTAAATAAATGGTTTCTGAGTTACTCAGTCGTCCCAAAATAAACGAATCACCCGGTATTTTGCAATTGAAATTCTGCAAAGATAATCGGCAAGCGCAATCATGCACCGCTACTAATTTTTACTTTATTTAAACTTCTTCGTCTTCCTTTTTTAGGGCTTTAATAAATTTCCGTATAGTAGGATGCGATAGATTCGGAACTAATGTCCCAATCTTCAATAGCATTATTCGTGTGAAGGATATCTTCAGAGACTGCTTGGTGGGAGTTCTATAAGTTTATAGAAAATAAAGGAGTTCTTCTTCTTCTACGGTCAACTTTACCAATACAAGTATCTTTGAAATAGTTAAGTAAAGATGTTAGAAGTTTCTTCTTATATGCAGGAAATTTACCTCGGACTTTAATTATAACCTCTTCAAATTCTATAAGAATTGTTGTTGGTTAAACAGCAAGTTCTAATGTTTTGAAAGCTTTAGAAATAAGCGTTTGTAGGTTTCTCTATCTTTTCGTGGTAGCGAAGTGAGCACAATACGAATGATATTGCTATACATCATGTATTGCATAAACTTGGTAAAATATACCGACGCCAAAATCAAATAATAAAAATGATTCAATAATTGACATTCTTCCTTAACTTTAACACAAACTCTTAGCACAGTTCTTCTAAATGCTGGAAGTCGTGGCAATTGATCCCGCTAGAGATGATAGTTCAAAAGCAGCCGCAAGTTGGAAACGATAATAAGAGCGATAAACTGTTGTTGTTGTAAATTGTTCTGCGATAAATTGTCACGCTATGAGGAGTTGTCAAGATAAACTTGTACACAGGATTTTAACGTACGAGGAGTGGGAAGTTTGAAAACACACTGTAGATTATTGTCATCTTATTAAATTTCGCATCTAACACGCTAAAACGTAGTTGCGTTAACATTTCTTGACTTAATTTTGAAGGAATTAGATCCTTAAATTTTATAGTATATCTTATAATAGAATGTTTTCTGTATTTTTCCTAATTCTAACTACTTTCGTCTAACGTCCTTTCATTTTCCAGAAGAATCTATTGCGATCACGACTCCCAGTAAATAAGCCATGCGGGGTGTTTCTAAGAAAACCTCCTGTTGGGGTTAAAACTACCTGCCTCTACATTTTGCATCTACACCATTGCAATACACATAAACTTAACAATTCTGACCATTAGCTTGGGTACTGCTTATATACTAGAAAAGTTCTTTACCATATCTGTCATAAAAACTTTAAAAGGAAGTACAAATTTTGATTTTTTTTTAAATACGCGTTTAGATAAGTAAAAAAAAATCTTCCTTAAATACCATCAGATGATTTCTACGTAAAATTGATAATTTTGGAATTTTTAATTAATTCCAATATAAAAGCAAAATTTTAATTTCTCGCGTTTTACTCTAAATCTCTTTGGGGACTTTTCAGCGCAATACAAAGGCTTCAGTTACCTGTTTTTGAGTAAAATCGGACTCAGAGAATCGATTCACACCGCCCTCATTTACTTATCTCGTTTATTTTTCGGATTTTTTACACCCCGAAAAAGGGTAAAGATGGGAATCAAAGTTTCCCAACATTCTAAAACTTATATCTCGCTTACCGTAAGTGAGAGAAAATTGGGGTAACTATTAATGGATCCAGCGTATCGAAATCTATAAAGGAAGCTGTTTGTTTGAAAGATATACGAAAATTATGAAAAAAATCTTAAATCTGTGGAAACGATTTGACGAATTCAAAAATATTTTAAAATATCTATTTCGATGACGGTTCCTTATGCAGTTTGACCTGCTGATTACAGGGATTACGACAATTTTGCGGTATCTTCAATAGTTTTTGAGAAATTTGAATGTGAATGGCATTATTTTGTAACAAATTTATTTTGGTAAATTTGGTAGATAAATATCGTTCCGGAAACATCAACAAAATCAGCATTTTTCCAGTCATCATTCGATAAAAAGCGACGCCCTCTCATATATCTTTTGAGTTTGAGGGGGCGAGATTGGAACTGTAAGGTAGATGTAATTCTTTGAAGAATTGCAGCATACATTGACTACCACTTGGACAATTCGTGCTTTATGCACTCTGCAATTACCGTGCAGAAGCATAGTTTTCTGAGGATACTTATGGGTATATAGCCGCCTTCCTTATTGTACCTTTGTGATCATTATTGTAATCTCTTTTGGCGTAGGTGGTGGAGAACCCTTACGAAGTCATTGCATGGACTCGTGTTCCACGGGAGAGTCCCAACGGTGCACCCAAGTCTCGTCCCGGGTTACAATTCCATAGAGCTCTTCATCTTGGGATAAAGCGGTCAAATCATCGTCGCAAATTTGTAATCTACAGAGTGTTTGTTAGAGACCGACCAGTCTGGGTCGATCGTTCAACACCAAATCTTAAACTTTCTTGATAATTTTTGCAGTTCATGTTTCTAGAGGTCTTCCACACTTTGGTTCATCATGAAAGGATTTCCAATATTTGACTTAGAAATAGGATATTCTTCGTGCTATCGCCTCTTCCGATATACTTTCATGTTCAAGATTCAAATCACTCATTTTCGATTCTTTAAATGTAGAAATATATGTAAATAGCAAATGTTGAGCAATTGCAACCAAACTTGATAAAATATCATAGAAACTTGCTACATCATGACTTGTTTTAGAATTTAGTGCATTTTTAATTTCTGTTGTTTCACGAATTTTTTCGTATGTCGAGTTACAAAAAAATACGATATTTCATGTAAATAATTTCGCCTGGAATTTCATTTCAGGTAGGAGGATGAAGACGTATTATTAATAACGACGAAAATAAATGAGACTTTTCCGACGAATTTTCCGAATCCGACAACGCTCCCTTGTTTATTCTTTCTCCTGAAGCTTCATTACAAACAGAAGCTAGCTGTAACGAGGATACCTGGTTTTTTATTCATAACTTCAATCGATTTTTTGTACCTTGTTTTATGCAATGTAATCTTGAATTGAAAAGAAAAAAACAATTAACTGCGTTTGAAGAGGTAAATTTTTTCGTGGAGATACCAACTTTTTTCGAGCAAATTAGTCTCCTGACGTTTATTATTAAACAAATAATTTGATCAAGTGTATTGACTTTTGTATTGCTTGATTTCTTAAGTTGTACATGGAAAAGAATTTTCTTTGAAACGGATTTTTAATATTTTGTATATAATAAAATCTACAACGTGTATATGCAGTAATACGGAAACTATCATCCTTCAAGTTTGAGGAGGATAAATTATACCCTCTCATAGATGAATTTTAATTCCCCACAAACTAGATCTTCTAAAAAGAAACTCGTCTATCACGTTCAAGAACGTTATTAAAGCGGAAAGCGATTTCAAATTTGCATTTCCTATTCAGAACATCTTCATTACGCCGATATTGAAGCGCACAACTCGTTTTACAGGCATAGAGATCAAGTGCGGGGTGTTTACAGGTGGCACAATGCCTAGAAATAGGAACACAAGGAAGTGGAATCCACATCAAACGTAAGCAGAGTAGAATCGCAGGAAGGACGATACGGAGAGTTGACGTAACGAAATCTCACCTATGTGTAACGGAGACGAAATTAACTCTCGAAAATTAACAGTACGAGCCGACGTAAAAGTGAAATGCTCCAAAAATCTACGCACACATACACTGGCGCGCACGAGTTACACGCGATATCTGGCGAGTTCCGAACATGTTTTCACGTTGACAGCTTGAACGGAGGAAGAAGATCGGATGCTGGAGATTGCAAACGATGGATTATCGTTTAGGCAATCGGCGACATTATGAATCGGAGTATTAGAAACGCTCAAACGAAGGCCCGGCGACGAAATGTTAAGTGTGTTAACGTAGCGTTAAGACGTCCGCCATGTTGGCCAATGTTGCCCCATGTCCAAAAAACTTGTATATACACATCGCTCACTTATATAGACGCGCACACTTCTAGCGTATATATGTATACATAGGCGGATATATAAGGCAAGGAGTTAATTGCATGCGCCTGTTTCCTAATCTAACGTAATCTAAGATTCGCGAGAGACGAGGTTGTTGTTTTTTGGCCCCGAAGCTTCGGTGAAGTATCGAGTAAGAAACTAGGCGTAAGGTGTCAGATTTCGACTTACGTGTTGCTGCGGCCAAATGGAATCCTATTGTAAACACAATGCAGAGTTGAATTGGTCGTAACGCCATAAATATGTATTCATTTGGATCTGTTTTAGGCGCAAGACACAGTCACCGCTCTCTCGGAAACACAAACCACACTAAGGCGAACGGGAGAATAACAAAACCGTCCCGAGCCGTGCACCGATCATTCAGCATTTAACTAAAGCTACTGACATGCGCAGGTAAGAATTTAACGCTTTAGAACGTGGTATGTAGCGAACTGAAGAAAACAGAATGACGACGTTCGGCCAGGAGGAACCACCAACATAATACGTGCGTGTGTGTGTGTATATACCTAACGTCGTAGAAAAAAAAAACGCGGGGAGGAGGAAGAGGTATCGTAAAGTCGGCTGTAGTCGTTTACTGGGCATCGGCAATACGTTTTGCGTTAATACACCGTTTTCGCCAATGATCTATACGTTTGGCGATCGCTTTATCTCGTAGTCTCATTTTTTTCGTTGTTATTGTTGTTGTAATTCAAAAGCTTGATGCCAAAGCGTATTACTACGATCGCACCAATACTACTACTACTACACAAGGCGTGTGTGCATTGTGCACGACATCACAACGCTGACAAATAGAATAGGATGTGTGGCAAGCCGCTTAATGAATGAAAGTCTTTATCAAATGTGCGTACGAGCTGAAAATGAGTTTTTAATATATCGCTCGATATACACAACTCAATTCATGATAGTCATATACATTGCTATATGGAAAATCAATAGGAAGATTCAAAATTGAAAATTAAGCCTTATAAAGAAACGGATGAACAAGAAATTGCGTGATGGAATAAAGAGCTTCTACGAAACAACATGTAAGAGCAGGAAACTTAGAATTAACAGAATTTATTACCAACGAAGGGCGAAGGCAGGGTGGTGTCTTGAGTTCGAACTTTTTAATTTTTGTATTAAACGAAGTGTAAGGAAGGTAAGGCAAGGAGGCCACAAGTGACATAATCATCTGTGCCAAAGGAACCAGCAAACAAATTTAAATATACGGAAAAAATCTTTAAAAAACAGAAATTTTAAAATAATTATAAGTAACGGTAATAGGAAAAAACATACGAATGTCACAATAAAGCTAGATTAGCAACTTGTAAAAGATGTAGTGGTTCATCTAAGTTTTTGTAGTTCTGAAGAATGACCTCAGAAAATATCATAACTCTTGCGTGAATGAAGATAGCTGTCCACTAGAAACAAATTCCCAAGGATCACATTCGATACCTACTCTGAGAAATTGGTGGAAACATATTTATTGAAGAGTAGCTTTTATGAATATATAATCTCGACTATTCTTGAATTCTATTTTTCTTAATAGCAATATTTCTTCGTTTTTGGATAGGCCCCCTTATTTTCTAAATAACGCTTAAATATTTCTCACGTGATGAAAAGAAAATAAACATCAATTAAAATTCTAATAAATGTTAAAATTTTCTTTGGACTTCTTGAAAAATCTTTAAATAATTAATAGAAGTCGATCTGAACGTTATTTATAATTTTTTGGGGTGATTCCTCCATTTTCTTTTTCATTTCGGTGCTTATAGACTTTTTGGATTTCGATTGAACGGCGTCATTTGGGAAAGGCCAACGCGGGCAGTTTCTCTATTTTCAGCGTTTCTTCTGTTTTTTTTTAACTACAATTGTGACAAAAAATTGCTCTAAAGAGAAGAATTTACAATATTCGCCGAGACATTAACTTTAGAATTGTATTAATTAATAATACAATTACCATTAATGTCATCTGTTGTTTGAATATTTGAATGCATTCAACATTTTAACATTGAAAATAAACAAATTCAGCAACACCATTCACATACAGTATATTTCACAAACAAAGATAAATTTCCTTTTCAATTTGGCGGAGGCGCCGGTTGCTTCAAATATAAATGCTTCTTCTTTGAAAATTACGCATCAAAATAATAGTTAATTTTCCTAAAGTTGATCTAACAAGCGTATAGAATTGTTAGACTACCGTAATATAATTTTTGTCAATTTCTATTTGAAAGGCATACATTGGAAAATATATATAGATTGCACATTATAAATACCGCTATGTGTGCAAATATCTAAAGCACTGTATATAGCATTGGCAAACAAAAAGATTAAAATTAATTTTTTTATTGACGCGATAAGTAGTTACTTAAACGGCGTCAACAGTTACGCAAGGAAAAGAACCATTAAATAACAAAAGAAACCATCTGATTTTGATAGTAGATTTCCGATCCCTTCTTTTTTCAACCTTAATACGAAATCTAATAAATTTGATCCTTATCTAGGGCATCGAGCATTTTATTTGCAAACATGCATAAACCCTTCATTTAAGTAGGTCAGCTCCAATCGATTACCACAGTCTCTTGGGAAGATGAATATTAGCTAGCAGCGAAAATTTCGGGACCACTTCTAGGCATAAACGTTATGACTAGAAATTAATCTTCAGTAAACTTTAGTTCGTACGACTAGCTGTTGGTCTTTGAGTAAACGATCCACCTTATACTGTCCTCGAAGCGGACCTACAATTTGCAATTCATAGTCTCGAATGAATAATCAACATCTGTCTAGAACTTCCGAGATTTCGGTAGTTCCTGGGCGGAATTCCTCCTTCCTCAAATGAAGTGCTTTAAATTTAAATAATGTTTACCCAATTAATATTTGTTATTCTTTATAATATCGACAAAATGTTGCATGTTTAAAAATATGTTTGAGTAGTTCTTTGAAAATCAACATTATTGGGTTAAAGAAAAGATCTTTTGGATCATGAATATTGATGTGTTGGTAAACTATCAGAATATCATGCAAATGAATCGTTAAATGGACAAACGAGAGACTTACCTGTCATAAACATAAGCATAACGAATATTTCAAGGTTGTATGATAACTCACTAATTCTGCCGACATTTTTATATATTTTTCCTGAAGAGATATCATCATATTAACAGCTTTTGTGAGAGTTTTTATTCTTCCAAGACAAAAGTGTTTCATTGCTCTTTCATATTTGAATGCTTTGGGAAAGTCTTTTTGTAGATTATCCCAATAATATACAAAGACAAGGATTACGTTCTGTTTAATGGGATTATTAGGTTAATTAATATAATTTTTTTTTAGAAAATGTTGAAAATTAAATGGAAGTAATATGTTGTGAAGAATGTGATTAAAGATGGTTGAACAAACGGGACCATCACCTCTAATGCTTCATCCTCTAACTTATTTCAAGTCCAAAGGTGCCCAAAACACAGAATAAACTGCTCATAGATTGTCAGTAATTTATTTTACAGAGAGGACAACGTTATGAATTTCGAGTAAGGACCTGTTCCACATTTCAACTCGTACTAACTTTTAGATCTTGATGAACCATCGCTTTACGCTCAATCAGCTGGAAAAAAAAAAATAATAATCGAAGAGAAAATAGACTTGTGACGAAAGACGTTCGAGATTTTGTACCTTTACTTAGTCTTTTGCGGCGCCAGATTAAATTTTACCGTCAGAAAAAGAATGGCCATAATTTTTTTTCAATTATCGTTCGTTGGTAACATCAATGGAAAGAAGCGAGGTATGTTAAGTATTTTTTATTCGTCAACCCGAAATACAACAATAGTGAGTACAAGATGTTTACAATTGTATTCACAACGACAACAGCCGCATCGTATCGTCGAATAGTGGAGGATGAGTTATATAACTCCACTATTTCCACTCTATCGGTTTGTAAAATATTCCGTTCGTTTTCATTCAAATTCCTGTTAAACATAAACATTGCGCGGTTTGGTAAATAATCCATTCTCGACCAAGTTTCTAGCAAAATCTTGAAAAATTGTGTCATCCTTCAGTATACAACTGTACTAATATTAATGAACGACAATTAATTGGCTATTTTATTTAATCTTAAAATGTGTTTTTGTTTAATTAAAGTATAATATCAAAAACTTTTGTCAATATACATGGTCCATGATTGAAATCACTGAAGTCTGACGGTGGTAAAACCCAGTATGACGCCGGTAACAAATAAGTGGATGATGGGCAGAAAGAAGCGTTGTATAAAAATTAAAATTTCCTTTAGGAAAAACATCGAACATTTTAAAACTTGGTGAGGATCCATAATCAATCAAAAAGTAAAAGAAAAAATAAACTACTCGCCATGTACATATATAATTGGTGCAAAATCTAATCAGATTTCCATATCGAGAATTCTATTTGTATTTTTCCGATGCACTTTTCGCTGTAAAACTCCTACGATCCGCCTCATATGAATTCCGAATTAATTCCAAGAGCGTTTCGAATGCAAGGTGCGTTTAAATTAATCGCTGCTGGAAAGGGAAAAAATAGAAAAAGCGCGAAAACCACGGTACATGTGCGACTCGTATAGAATCTGTTGGTTCGTATGGATTTACGTCGATTCCATACACGCTGTTCCTGTTTCCTGTAGAGATGATATTGCATTCCTGCGATCGCGTCTTGCAATTGCCACGTCTTCGCCGTCGTCATCATCGCGTACAGCCACATTGTCGCTCGGTGCATTTCAATTTGCAAAAGGAGGAAGACAGTTTCATTCGTTTATGTGTTCTGAATCGCATTAGCGATTGCTGCACCGTGCATCAACGGCGTGGACATGAAACTTTGCAGCATAGACGACAAACAATGTAACTGCAATAGAATAAATATGCAATTATACCCGGCCATTCGTTGCTTGCCTAACTAATGCGATAGACGGTAAAACAATTTGTTGTTTATTCTACTTAAGTACCGCCAGACTAACAGGCTTTAGATAATAGCGTCTAGAACAGTAATACACTTCATAACGCCGGACCTAAATTGCGATTTAAACGGATGACGAAGTGATCGCGATATATAAAATAAACTGCATCGAAAACTCACATAGTCTCAATTGAATTTTTTTCTTGATTTATAAATTTTTGCCTGTTTTTCATTCAGATTCAAGAATAAAATGGAAAGGTCGGCAAAATCCTGCGTTGAATAAGTCAGAAAAACAGCTACTTCCTAATCCGGAGGGAAAGAAAAAACTCGGTAATTCAAAAGCTTCAGCTATAATGATTCAAGAACGTTCTCGAGGATGAATTTGCAACAAAAGGCCGCAAGGAAATTTCGAGAAAAGTTTGAGTTTCACGATAAAGGGAGCAGCTATAGAAGAATGTGAGATTGATTATCACGATGATGATCCAGCATCCACATATTGCAATAATGGGGATACCTTTCAAATGTTTACAAAACCAATGAAAGAAAAAAAATGCGTTTATTTGTAGTTAAAATTATTCACTATTAAGATTTATACACGTACAATATTCAGACAATAGATTTCATATAAATTGTTTCTTTGTTCTAAATTGGCCTCTAAATACAATATCCAAAGTTGTTGTTGAAGAGTTAAATCACCTTGGTAGTTCCTTATAATAAAGGACTAATATTTCAATTATGGCATACCAAGTATTTCTTTTTTAGATCTGATATTCCGAATAATTGGAAAATAACAGTAACAAAAAGTTTATGTAGTTTTGCTTCTGGACCAAAAAAAAAAAATAGGTTTCTGGGGGTGTCGCGTCGAAATTATAGAAAAATTGTATTTCTTCTGAATAAATACAAATGTTCTAAATTCACGCTTTTACAATTTTATTAAAAAATTAATTATTTTGAATTTTAAAATAAAATCATTCCTAAAAAGATACAAGATGCAAGTTTTTTTTAGCTTTATTATTTAGATCTGGGAAATCATGGACACCGATCAATAGTACTTTCTGATAATTGAGATCTACTATTATTTTGCAAATAAAATGGCCTTAAACTTTTTACTTAGTTTATTTCCCAATACAAATAAATTTCCATTTACTACAAGTAAATTGATGATGTAGAGATTGAGTATTATGCAAATTATTGTATCCAAAAATTATAATTTCCTGGAGGCCAAGCAACTCAAATAACCCGAATTTAGGCAACCAAGATAACCGCATTCCCTAGCTTTAATATAAACAGTAGACATTATTTTTGTTATTAAATAAAAACGATGATCTTCTTATTTTACAAATACATCTGGTTTTAATCTCCACAATATTATTGACAATAATCCCCTCTACTTCCATCTACTACCACCCTGGATATTGCAGACGCCAAATTAAAAACTAGCAGAGAAAATCTTTCGCTCAATAGGAAAAAATCCTATATACCTTGCCTTTGCTCCAAAAACAATAAAATCACATTTTCTTACCTACTATTAAGTAATAATAAAGAAAAAACATCTGCTTCTCATAAAAGATATTTATTTTTAATTTTAAATTCATGAAGACTCTATATAACATAAATGACAAACCCAACATGAAAGAACAAATGAATTAAAAAATATAGTGACGATTATATGTAATAAATGGAGCGGCCAAAATCATTTCCTTCGATCTCTCCTGGGCGGCGTACGTGTTCTTCTACGTTTTGGACTACGACTGCTGCTAGAACTTCTCTTGCCTTTCGAACGGCGCCTGGTACGACGTTTGGTGCTGTAAATTATCATTAATAAAGGAACATATTTCACATGAATAGAAATGAATACCTCGCTGAAGACTCGCTGCTGTAACTGGAACTTGTAGTTGATGAACTCGATCTGGAAATCCTTCTTTTCATCGGTTTTTTATCGATTTCATGTATAATCTTAACGGCTTTATATAGTTTCTCTTTTTCGACGGCTGTTCTTTGGGCTTTCTTAGCTCGTTCCAGCATTTCTGCTTCCTCTCTAGCTTTTCTTTGTTTCTCCAATAATAAGAGCTGTTTCTCCCGTTGCTCTTCGTCTTGCTTTTTCTTCATTTCTAACAGTTCCAATTCCATCTTTTTCTTGAGCAATATGAGCTGTTCAGCGCGTCTTTTGAATTTCTCAGCTTCTGTTTCGACTCTCTTAGGTAACTCCTCTTTCTTCTCTTCCTGATCTGGTTCTTTCTTAGGTCGTTCGTCTTTAGGTTGAGACGGATTTCGTTCTTTGGAGCTATGAGACGATTTTGACCGTCTTCTTGATCTTCTATCTTTACTCCTCGATCGACGTGGTGATGACCTACGATCGCGTGATCTAGATCTTCGCCTGTCGCGAGATCTCGACCTTCTGGATCTTCCGTAGCGGTTGCCATCTCTTCTAGTGTTATAGCGGTCATCAAATCTTCTTAAGCGATCCCTCTGGCCTCTCCTTTCCATCATTCCTCTGCGATAATTTCTTCGCCTGTCCATTTCGTTTCGACCATTTCTGTAGGTGCGATCTGCTTCTCTTTCAGGCTTCTCATTTTCGAATTTGTTGCGTTCTGAACGCTTATTTTCAAGATTTCTATTCCTGGCTTCGATTTCGCTGTTGATCTTTTCGAGATTCTCCAATTTCAATTGCTCTTGAAACTCGAATTTCTCTTTCATCTTATTCTTCTTCTCATAGCCGCTAATTGTGATCTCGCCAGTCGGAGGATCTTCGCCTGTTTTAATTTGCACACCTAAGGCCATCGCTAACACTTCGGAACGTTTGTTAGGAATAATCGTGTTTTCAGTATGATTTTGATCCTCAATTTTCATCGGGATGACTGTCTTTTGATCTTTATCTGCGGGTAAAGCTTTTTCAACGGGTTGGAAGCTTCCTGGTAAAGGATATTGTACCAAACTCGGTACTTGTTTGCGAGGAACTTCGTTCTCCTCTTCTGATTGGTTCTCCTCATAATCAAGAGCGTTATAATCTATCTTTTGTTTCTTGGCAGATGTTTGTTTCGCAGCATCATTTTCTGGAGTGCAGCTTTTCTCCCGCGTCTCAGATTTTGGGCGGTTCTCCTCTTTTTGTTTGCGAGTAGCTTCTATTTTTTGATAATCAGCGAGTTTTATAACTCTAGCTTCTTCTTGTCTCCAGTGTACGGGAGTAGCACTGCGAGATCTACTTCTGGAGGGCGTTCTGTAGCGCTATTGATAATTAAGATAAATTTAAGAATCACTATATGAAGATGTTATTATTTTTTGATTTTTCTTTAATTAAATTTTACTTTATTTTAAGATTTGAGATTCTGAAATTAAAAAGGAAAGTCACTTACGAACACCCCACGTCCTTTAATAACCCTTCCACTCTTTGTAGTGCTTGGAAGCCTATCTCGTCTGTTGAAATTCCTCCTATCCCAATTTCTCCTGTCATTATACCTATCTGAACGATTATAATTGCGTCTTTCTTCACCTCTAGGTTTATCGTCCTTTTTATCTCTGTTAGCAACACCGCGCATTAGAAATCTGTTTACTGGAACATCGGGGATGTCTTCTGGGTTAATATTTGAAATGGTTGCCAAAGGATGAAGTTCTTCTTCCTTTACCTCGCCTTCTTCATCGCTTGCATCTTCCTTCCTACGTAATTATGAAAAGTTTTATTTACGATTTACAAAGAAGTATAGTGAATTTATTTGGTATACATTTTTGTATTAGATACTTGCTTTTTCTTATGTTTTTTATCCTTTTTTTCTTTCTTCTTCTCTTTCTTAACTTTCTTTTTCACTTGCTTATCATCTTCATTTGATTCTGATTGTTCCTCCTCTTCGCTTACCTTTTTCTTCTTTTTTTCCTTCTTTACTGTAATTAATATTCAAATTAAATAAGTGTACATAATAGCTATCTTAGGATAAAGATTTGAAGATCAAACTCGCACAATTGTAGCTTCTCATACACTGAAGTATTACCTTTTGCTTGGCGAACTAGTTCACCGCAACGTGTAATCTTAGCATCTTGTAATGGTCTGCTGTTAGCATCAACTGGTAACGATTCAATCTGTCGAACAACATCTACACCTCCGACAACCCTTCCGAAAACCACATGCACACTGTAACCGAAATTAATTTACATTAGTGGAATCGATTACTTTTGTGACAGGTGATTCACTTACTTGTCGAGATGGGGGGCCGGTTGCGTCGTACTATAACACAAAATATGACAAGATATGATCAGCCAAGGCCAGGTTAACCGGGATCAGATGCAGCGCTACAGAACAATAGAAGTCAAGGTTCTGTAACACATTCTAGTATTTGAAGAGACAAAATTCATTCACAAATAATTACCCGCACCATTCACACTCATACACACCAAAATAGAAAGGACGTTTATATGTTCCTAATCAGATAACTATCGTGTATTGTAACTCACATAAAGAACTGTGAACCGTTCGTATCTTTCCCTCGATTCGCCATGGATAAAAGGAAGGGTTGGTCATGCTTGAACTCAAAATTTTCATCTGGCAAATACAAGATTATATTTAAGATATCAAATTAATTATAGCATTAACGTGTTTATATTTGCATAATCTGTAATGTAATACCTTCAAATGTGCCTCCGTATATACTTTCTCCACCAGTTCCGTTACCATTCGAGAAATCCCCTCCTTGAATAATAAAATCCTTAACAACTCGATGGAAAATAACACCCTGCGAATTAAAAAGAACTAGCAAGTGAATTTCATACATACAATCGTGTTACTTGCATTGTAATGCAACGGCTTCTTAGTCACTTCACCTAATCCCTTCTCTCCGGTGCATAGAGCTCTAAAATTTTCGCACGTTTTTGGCACAATATCAGTGTACAATTCAAAAACAACTCGACCTGATTGTAGGCCTCCAATAGAAATATCAAAGAAACATCTAACTCTATTTACCGACTTCTCAACGTCGGCAGCCATCTGGGTCATATTAATTGTGCATCAGCTGGGTACACAAGATGGATTTCGGTTGGTTACAAATACGCACCTTGCACAATATATTAAAGGTGTAGCAAAATTATTTTACAGCATTTTTGTCGCTTCAACTGATACAGAAATAAGGTAGGTACGAAGGGAGTGACATTATCAACAGGATAAGAAAGCCAAATGTATAATCAGTGATGCAAACCATACGGAATAAACTGTGTAAAATGAAACTACACAATTTTTTAACTCACCAATATATTTATTTAGATAAACGCTTGTTAAAATTAAATGATATTCGAAATAAATTTCGTTACTCCTCAAGAAAGAAAACAATAAAATAAAATAGCTTGTTTTTTAGGTTGGTATTTTCGGTTATAGACGCCATTTTCTCTTTACTGCCGGAACTTGCTGAAAAGCCTAAGAATTGAAAAACAAATGCCAAGCGGGTGCATTTGTTACACCGTTTGTTTTTTTTTTATTTGAAAAACAATGTTATATAATTTCACGTGCAAAGAATTTAAGAATAACAGTGACTTGCCCATAAAGCAACAAAGTTAAATAAAAAAAAGGTTTAACTTTAGCTACTTTGGTTGATTAACATTATTGGCTTGGTGCACTTAATTGAATAACGATAACCATATAAGCAATTATCGTCGCAAACATATTGTACAACATTGAATAGTCAATAGTGAAGAAACCGTAAGCCGTGAAAACGGGTTTATTTTGAGCGCTCTGCAGTGCTAAAATGTAAATCGATTCGTTGATCAAGTTTATTTTGGAATTTTTCTTAGGAATATCCGCTGAGGGGTTTTCCAATAGCCTTTTCCAGATGATAATTGACGTTTTTTTCATTTCCTTTGTTATCGTTTGGCAGTTTGATACGAGCATAACGCAAATTGCCTAAAAAATAAATGTTGTAAAATTCGATTTAACATTTAGCAAGTATCAAATTTTAATTTTACAAAAGTGCTTGAATAACCAAATGTAGCAATATAAAATACACCCCAACTTCATTTGCGAAAAAAATGCTTTCATTGTACTGAATTTAATTGAATTGTTTACCTAAAAATCTTATTTTTTTTTTGATTAATTAATTACTTGAATTACTTTAAAATTACGTCAATTTCTTTAACAGCGCTTCATTTACTTTCAAAGTACTTAATTCTTTAAATGTGCTTCAAAGCATCAAGTACCAACATAATACCTTCTTTTAAAAGTGATTGAAGCACAGTACTTGACGCCCTAAAAATGTTTCAAGCACTACCTCGAAGCACTTTACTATAGCACCGGTTTTGTATTCTTTCGAAAAGACGTTACGTACCATCAAACCGAATGATAGCATCGTCCTCAATGTTTTAGAAATATTATTGGTAATTGTCTGATTCCAATGGTTCATCAGCAATTCGATGCTATGTAAGAAATCAATTGACGTGTACAGCAAAATCAATAGGATCCGAAAGCCTATAGCCTTGTTCAGGCTATTTATCAAATCGCATAAAACAATGTGAACTTTCGTAATTGCCTTTATTTCCGAAACTTCGTCATTTGTACTTCCTTTCAAAGGATTTTGTAGATTCTCGATCCTTCTGTTAATTATTTTAGTAGCAAAAACGAGGAGTACGGTTGAATTGTTGATAAGCATCAATTCCATGCCGATGATGTACACGACTAGATTGTGTATGAGGTAATATTTAGCAAAATTCCATGTTAAGAAGTAAATCGTCTTGAATATTCGCAAGCCACATAATATTATGAGGACCACGTTTACGATTATCAATTTTACAAAGTATATACGCTGCTCCGATTTATAGCCATCTTGTGCGTTTATAGATTCTAAATATTTGACCAAAGATTGCCTTAAACGTCTAATTTTGACATTCTTTTGAAATACATCTATTACTGCAGATGCTATAATTGTAGACATAGCACATGCAGAGCCTAATAATTCTAGCGCAAACGATAGATTTTCTCTCGGTATTTGATGGAACGACCGATATGTAGACCATGAAAGTACAGTCGCCAACGTTAATATTAATGCGATGCTGTAGCAATGATATAATCGATTATAACATCTTTTTTTAGTGTTGATGAAGTTTATTCCTAAGACTCTGGTTATGAATAATATCAATTTATCGTTCTCGAACTGCATTGTCCAACAGCATAAAACTGCGATTATCGAACGTTGTGCGATGTCGAAAGCTTCCCAGCTTAGTAGAATCGACGTGTTAATGATAATGTTAGACTTTGATTTAAAAGCACTCTAAAATATTCGATCCCGAATTATAACGAAACGTTTGGGGATTGATGTATCATTATCTATTTCCACAATCAACGATTTCCATTCACATCAGCCGTAATATTTGTTGAACTTAATGACAACGAAATGGTCAATCAATAGAATATACAGGAGAACATAAAAAAACGTGTTCTTAGGCAAGAATACGGATGAAATATTAATTAAAATTTGAATGTCGTAAATACAGTAAAATATTTCAAAGTAAGATAATAGTTCAATAATGTTGCTGCATTTGCATGAAAATGATAACATAAGACAAGACAGTCCCGAACATTGCCCCCAGCAAATAAAAATTAATCGAAAAAAACCCAGCTGCAGTAAAATTTGGTTTGCGTTGATAGGCTTGATGTGCCAAAAGGAATACCGCCTCGAGGAGGTTTTTCAGATTAAACGTGGCGGATACACGGTCCATGGTAGAATAGCGCAATGATAAATTGTAACATATTTCACTCGTATGGAACGCATGTTTCACCGTTTGTTCGCATGAGGTGACTATCATTATTCCAAAAGCCTGAAAATGATTATAATACACAACTTGACGCTTGATTTTATTTTATGCTGATTGTAATAATGTTTTTCTTTCATTACTTACCAAAAATAACATTGATTTAAGCACCAAAGGCAACATCAAAGAACCAATCTTTACAATTTTCGAAGGGTTAACACTTGTGATCAACTTAATAATAACATTAACGCCCATTATCAACTCCAAACCAATCAATAATACGATTCCAAACAATACGTATCCAAAATTATCGTTGAGACATTCTACAGCTTCACACAGAAGATAGTGACATCTGGTAAAGGCCCTCAAATTACGTCCAAAATCTCCACCACTTCTCTTAAAGTCTCCGTCGATCAATTTAGAATTAATGAAGTAGAATCTATCCTTCACGAGAAGTACGAAATTATAAAACGTTAAGACAGTGAGAGTAGTTACGTAATTATTGATTGTCTCTACGAAGAAACTAACAATTTTGAAGGAATAATAATAATTAATTTGGAGAATGGATATGTTGATGTAGAGTTTAAGCACTACGGATCCGGTAAGGAATGCGATGATCGCCGACATTTCGATGTAGAAAACGCGCTGTCTTTTCGTGAAATTCATCTTGTAGAAGTTCGATAGTATTTCGTCCGTTTCCGCGATGATATTTTGAAATTTCGTTATGATTACATTCTCATCCTTTAAATGAAATAGAATTATTACATTAAAACTTGTTCTGCATAAATTGATGGTAATGTAGCTGTATTTCATAATGTCGCTTGGCTGCTGTAAGTAAATCTTCTTGTATATGCTTGTTATAGTAACTATCAGCAATGTGAATGACATCAAAAAAGCGTAGATTTTAAAATATTTTGGTTTGGTTCCTGGTTGTTCGTGGATTCCAAATAGGGTGGATAATCCGAACAAAGGCTTCATATATGCCATGTTTGGTTGGATGGAAGATTTCGAAACAACCATTTTGTCCTATTTATGTTCTGGGAAAAACGTTATTTGAGTTTCCCTTTAAAATCTTTAGTTGCTTTCTAGCAAATGACTTTCTGCGGCCACAAAATTCATATTGATAGAAATGGTGATAAGAACCACTCGGCAATCATATTGATCCAGCTCCAATCATATAATGCTTTCGGATTTAATTGCCGAGATTAAAAATTGATTTATTCGTAGAATTACTTTCTGTACAATGTTATCTTGAAGAGGCAGACATTTGATTTTAAAAAAGCAGAAGAAAACATAATTGAGATTTATTCCATAATAAGCGTTTAAACATTGTATAAAGTTGATCATTTATATATTTTGCGGTTATAATTCAATATTTAAATATATCACAAACCTTCTGTCAGCCCAAAAGCTTCTCCCAAAAATATTCAAATCACAGAAAAAAAAAGAATTCACTATTTATTGCACTTATCATTATTGACGGAAACCTTCATTCCAATAGTAAAGATTTACTTATCAGTCAGATGTAATGTCCATTTGAATTGTTCAAATTCTTTCCTCAACTCCGGATCGTCAGGAAAATCATCGGGAATCGCCTCCACAGCCATGGGAGGTTTGATAATTTCCTTGGTTTTTTGATTTTTTGTTCCTGGTGGTCTCCCAATTCTGCCGCGCTTCCTGTGACCCTTCTTCATGTTAAAACTGTATGGTGGCCATGCAGTTCCTGCTTCATTGGATTTATCGCGATCGTCGAGAATTGTTGCTACAGCCGTATGGGTCTCTAAATTGAGATGTGCTGGTGCACTCAAGTCTAGAGCTGGTTGCATCGAAACACCTCGGAGACCTCCAAGTTGCGGGTTGACCATCAAGCTACTTTGAGGGAAGCCAAATCTTCCAAGAACCTGAAATTTAACCATTGTTGTTCGGAATTCAATTCTATTCAAGGAATTTACTTGAGATATATAGAATTCTTTCTCCTGGACGCCCAAAGTCTCCCAAGACATTGAAACCGCTGATTTTAGCTGCGCTTTAGGGGCGTTTGGATACATCCAATGGTATAGCGTACGTGTCCTCTTGGAAAACAAAGATTTTGCCGCCATAAGGACTTCACCTTGCCTGCTGTCGATTTGCATTAATTCGGAACTTTCGTAAGGAGATGACGAGTTTGCTGCGTTGTTCATTTCAATCTAAAAATTAAGATTTAATCGAAGAATTAACTTGGTAAAAATACTCACGGTTACATCCTTCTTTTTACGACCTCTTTTCTTCGCCGAAGTTGCTGGCGGTGGTTGGTCAGATTGGACTAACTTTGTGACTGATAAAGATGCATTCGATTCAGCTCCATCTGTTCGATGTTTGTTCGGTAATCGCTTCCTCTGAAAAAAGAGAAGACATTTATGAAAACATCCTGGAAATGTTGAAGTTAGTACGACTGTGGATTTTTCGATTACGACGTAGATAAATTTCGTATAGGTTAAGGTTTTGGAAATGCCATATTAATATGTCAAAATGCATATTATTAAAGTGAATTGACGAAATTTACTTGAATATTATATGTGCTTCCCAATTCACTTTTGATTTTCGCGTGCGAGGAAGTTAGATCCATAGGTTCCTCTGCATTTTCCACGGCGATTCTTCCATCGATATCTTCCAATTCATCCGAATACTGTAAGCCGGCACTTTTTATATCTTTCACGCTAATTTTTGGGTATTCTTGATTATAGTTTCTTATCTGCACAATCTCAGCCTTACTAGCATCCTGAAACAATAAAATCAACCAATTATTTTCGTAAACAATTGGGTCAAACGGATGGTAAATTCTAAATCTCAGTAGTAACACGCGTTCTACAATAAAGCTCACCTTTTTTTCCAAATCACCGTCGTTATTATGGTTTTCTTCGATGGTTTCCATTGATAATATACGATTTTCGTCTTCCTGGTGAACGTGTGAGAATTTGTTTGTGTTTCTAGCCAGCGAATGACTTTTTTCTAAACAATGTTTGTTAATTTATCATGGGTTGCTATTATGCGCAAGATCAAGATCGAAACGTTATTTGAATATTGTATCGATCAGATTATCGATGTACAGAATTGCGGTTAATGGAAGTTTAAAAATTGTGGACTTGCGTTTGATTTAATGCTAGCGTTTGCTGAGTAGATTTTTTTGAAGATATTGTTATGGCCTTTGTCCACTTATCACAATACGATGGGTAAATACTGTTTCCCTTGACAAAAAAATTGAAATATTTAGGACATGATATTCAAAATATAATAATAATAATATGTTTTCAGAGAAGATAGGGTTTTCGAGGGTTTAAGGAAATGGTAGCTACATTATTGTATGTCCACTTTGGCAATGATACCTCTTTTCCATTTGGCAAAGCATAATATACGTCAAAGGTCTTGATTAACTGTCGTGAACCATCTTTGCTTTCCATATTTTCTCTTAAAAATCATATTACAAGATTGAAGGAAAATAAAAAAAATTGCTTCGCTTCTAAAGTGCGATAAAAGTATTTTTTTTTAATAACAGAAAGTGGGAAATTTAAAGTACTGAGATATAGGTTTTAGGATGAAAAAAACTTCTTTTAAAAAGTAAAGAGGCTTTCATTTTGAGAACATTTGATAAGCTGAATTATTTTGTTAGATTGATAGTTTTTCGCCAAAATATCTAAATTATAAACAATCAAAACAATACATTTATTAAAAATAATTTTTTATCTCTCAGTTATAATTTTATGCTTACATTTATTTAAACACCTAAATATCTACGTATATTACATTAAATACAACCCACATTCACCCATGCTTATCTCAAGACTACCTGGATTTTAACCTTTGCTTTATTAACACTTCGTCAGTTGTTTCGAGGATATTCCACCAAATATTATAGACGCGTGAGTCCCTGCAACATAAAGATTATTATTCATTAAAGGAAGTTCGGCGACAAGTCATTAAAATCGCTTACAAGTTGTTAGTAACCATGTTCAACATATTCCTCGTATATTTTGGACAATAATCGTGTAACAGGAAACGGAAATGTATCAAGATTCCGGTCGATACGATGAAAATAATCACGTCGTATGGAAGTTTGGGCATCCTATATTTCAAGCAGACTCTCTGCCATAATAACTAAAATAAACTTATCAATTTTAGCCGGATACGGTGCCTTACAATGTTGTCAAATTACCTGAAGTATTGTTGCGAAACCTATTATAGGTAGCTGCAGATTCGGCTTGAGGCAATACGGAACTGCAGCGAAGAAACCTGCCACCAGCGAATGTACGGGCCTTTCCTCACCATCTTTTTTACGTAAATAGCAGGTGATCCACTGAAATTCATTTCTGCTTCATGTTAGATATTTGTGGACGTCCACCTAATTGACTATGATAATAATTACCTTATATAAGAAAGCGTAACCTCCAAAGAAGAAACCGAATAGAACATTCTTCCGGTTGAACAACGTTTGGAAAAGAATTTTTCTATGTGAAGTTAGTCGACCCAATTTTGGTAGCATATTCTTAACGGATTCTAGAAGGTATCCCATGAAAAAGTATTTCGCAGCGCTCTAAAAGTTAAACGATAAAGTGAAATGGTTTGAGAAGCCAAAAAGCAGCAATTTTTGGGGTATAAAGTGCTGAGAAAAGATTTGAAGATAATTGTCGCTCATAAGATTAATCGAGATTTTTATTAGTTTGCTAGATGGGAGTAATTTTCGTAATTCTCAGTCTGAAGAGACTCATATCAGTTATAAGGGAACCTTATTTCATATCTCGTTGATCTTGACTTATTACATCGTCCATATGTACACATAATGGCGATGTAAAACCCACCCTCTGTCCTTGACAAGACTTATCCCATTATGGAAATTCCTTGTTGACGTTATCCTTTATATATGGAAGGGTGCTGAAGTCTGCTGAGATGCTTCTATTCTCGCAATCCCTCTCTGCGTTTTCTTGTGTGGTTGCCCTGTTTATTTCCTTCCTTTTGAAGGCTATCTACATTGATTTCGTGTAAAGCACAAATTGTGATTGTAGTCTAAATGTCCATTAACCACCTATTTATCGTTTACAATTATTTTGTGTTTCCCAAGAATTGTTGTATTTACAAATGTTTGGTGATTAACCGGTTCATAATTTATTATGAATAATGTATGGAGCAATGCAAGAGTAAATTGTATTTCACCTAAAGAGCACCCAAAAAAAAAATTTGATGATATTGTGTAACATTACCTGACAGCTATACTCCAAGCAAGAACTTTTATGTGTACATGGCGTTGGTGACGATTGTTTTGGATTCTCAGATATGGTTCTCGTAGGATAAAACCTAAATAGCCTCTTATTAATTGTCAAAATAAATAATGGAAAAAAAAAGAGTACAAACCATAAATGTGTAAACGATACAGGAACCGTATGAGTTTTAAATAAGTACATTAAAATAGAACTAACAAGCATAAATGATAATGTCTCGCCCAGTCTTGATCTCCTTCGGCGCTCAATATTTGTTACATTTGTTAATACATTAATGAAACATTCAATTGCCTGCATTTTAAAGAAAAAAATATCAAATCAATCGATCAATACAATCTAATAACTTACTTGATTGAAAAACAGCAAAGTGTTCAGAGTCTTATTCTCTTGGGACTCTAGTAGAATTGATAGGCCGCTTATAAAACCAGCTGTCACCACGTGGTAGTATCTTAATCGAAAAGTGTTGCTACAAAAATCAGTAAATGATGTGAATAGAAAGAGTATATTTGAAAATGGTAGGATTAGGAGCTTACGTGAGCAAACAGACGCTTCCAAAGAGCATTGTTCCGAGTGCCACCCCGTACACTATACTTCTGAGGTAAGCAACGAATTGATTCAGTATGTAATTATCATCCAATTTCTTCCAGTTAAGCAAAAGCTTTAACTAAAAATTTAAACTGGTTTTGAATAGCGTCAAAGCTTCCCTTTACTTTGCAGAAAACGTCTAATGTCAATAGAAGTTTGAATCTTAAAAGTAATCATTGAAACCCCGATTCTTATTTCTGTCATTGTGACACAAGGTTTTATTGTCATATTTGTTTATAAATCAAAATAACACTAAATTAACACAATCTTAACAAAAAAGGACTTACGATGTAAATAGGACCAAAGAACTTTATACAACCAATAAAAACATTGAAAGCAACAACGCTTACTCCATCAATGCAACTACTAGACCATAGGTGCAACACACTGCAGGGAGTTTCATCGAACACATTCCTATTGAAGATCTCCTTACTCAAAATCGCCATTTTTTTTTTAAGAAATTATTCCTCAATAACGACTCATCTCATAAACATCCGAGTTCTAATTATTAGATTTAACTTATTTAATGGTACGCGGACGTTTCGACTTTACCATACAAGGCGTAGGAAGTTAAGAATTCTCGAACAATCAACTACTAACGCAGGCCCGCAATGTTTAACACCTTTTAATGTCACGTTATACATATTGTGACTTTTATTATTCGTTGTTATCTGTAGGCTTTTCGAATGGTGATTTGCACACAATGGCGGTATTATTGTTGTCGGTACATGCGTTAAAATTTAAATTTCCAATTTCAGTAGACATTCGCTTACGACATAGAAAATACAGCAATGCCCCAATAATTTTGGATTTTGCGGTAAGAAAAATTCGTATTAGGAAAACAAGAACTTGTTTATTGTTAAAGGTGTGTATTATACACAATACTCGATTTATTGCCATTATACATCAAGCTTCCAAAAAAATAAATAAAAAAAATGTTATTGGCATTAGATGAATGTTTGTTAAGTCATCTTACAAAATTAAGCGTTAAGCTAGTTTTTTTACAAATAAATATAATTAAAAGCTAATGGAATTGAAATAATCAATTAATTTAATCAACTTCTTCTACTTTTGGTCCTCCAGCTCCTTGAGCACCACCTTGGTGTAATTTCATCATTATAGGCGCCACATCCTTCTGCAATTCCTTCAGTTTATCTTCAAATTCGTCCTTTTCCGCTAGTTGGTTACCGTCCAACCAAGATAGAACTTGTGAGCATTTTTCTTGGACCGTCTTCTTGTCACTTTCCGACAATTTATCTGCTGGTGCATCCTCTACAGCCTAAGAAGTAAATATAATTAAATAGAAATTACAATCGAAAAAGTTTCCGTAGGATTAACTTACTTGTTTAGCGCTGAAAATATAGCTTTCAAGTTGATTCCTAGCGATTATCTTTTCCCTTTGCTTATCGTCTTCGGTTTTATATTTTTCAGCTTCGGAAAGCATACGGTCGATTTCTTCTTTGGAAAGGCGTCCTTTATCATTAGTAATTGTGATCCTTTCTGATTTTCCAGTGCTGATATCTTTCGCGGAGACATTTAGGATGCCATTAGCATCTAGATCGAAGGTGACTTCAATTTTTGGAATACCTCTTGGTGCCGGAGGAATGCCGGTTAGGTTGAAGGTGCCCAGAAGATTGTTATCCTTTGTCATAGCACGTTCACCTTCAAATACCTGAATCGTTACAGCTGGCTGGTTATCGGAATACGTGGTAAATGTTTGCTGTTGTTTGCAAGGTATCCTAGAATTTCTCTCAACAATTTTAGTCATTACACCTCCAGCTGTCTCGATTCCAAGAGATAATGGGGCCACATCAACCAATAAGACGTCTTGAATTTGTGAACTGGTATCGCCTGTTAATATAGCGGCCTGAACAGCAGCACCATAGGCGACAGCTTCGTCAGGGTTTATCGAGAGATTCAAGGCTTTCCCGCAGAAGAAATCTTGGAGCATTTTTTGAATCTTCGGGATACGTATCGACCCGCCAACCAACACAACATCGTGGATAGCTCCTTTATCCATTTTAGCATCAGCTAGTGCTTTCTCGACGGGAGCTAGAGTAGATCTAAACAAATCCATGCAAAGTTCTTCGAAACGTGCCCTAGTTACCTTGGAATAGAAATCTACTCCTTCATGTAAGGCGTCTATTTCCAAACTAGCTTCCGTGCTGGAGGATAAAGTTCTTTTAGCTCTTTCGCATGCTGTTCTCAAACGTCTTAGAGCTCTTGTATTTCCGCTTAAATCTTTCTTGTATTTGCGTTTGAATTCCTCGACGAAATGATTGACTAGTCTGTTGTCGAAATCCTCGCCACCCAAATGTGTGTCCCCTGCTGTAGATTTCACCTCGAATAATGATCCCTCATCGATGGTTAATATTGAAACGTCGAAGGTTCCGCCACCCAAATCAAAGATTAACACATTTTTCTCCCCTTTAAGATTTTTATCCAAACCATAAGCGAGAGCAGCCGCTGTAGGTTCGTTGATAATCCTAAGGACGTTAAGACCGGCAATTGCTCCCGCATCCTTAGTGGCTTGTCTTTGGGAGTCGTTGAAATAAGCTGGAACCGTAATGACAGCATCGTTAACTTTACCTCCGAGGTAAGTTTCGGCGATTTCTTTCATCTTAATCAAAACCATAGAGCTGATTTCTTCAGGTGCAAAAGTCTTCAGTTCTCCTTTGTACTCGACTTGAATTTTTGGTTTGCCGCAATCGTTCATTACTTTGAACGGCCAATGCTTGATGTCCTGTTGAATTTTGGGATCATCATATTTCCTGCCAATCAAACGCTTCGCATCGAATACCGTGTTTCCTGGATTCATGGCCACCTAAAAATAAATCGTTTCATGAGAACGTTAAGAAGTAAAATTTGTTCTATTTAAATTGAAAATAATCAAAAAAAGAAAAGCCGAATTTATTTTCACAAACACACTGTACATTTTGTTTTCCTTAGATCCTCTTAGTAGGAGATCACTTTAATTTCATAATTTTGCCAAGAATTGAGAAATTTGAACGATGTAGAATATCCTGTTTTATTCCAAAAATAATTTAACGATCTCTTAGTTTCGTTGGCGTTTGGCAAGCGTTCAAAATATTTCCTACTGTCTTTTTCTAATGTTCGTGCAATATTGGATTTTTATGTGGGGAAGAGGTTATATCCTATTACATCTAGAACATCTTACGGATGGACAGGGTTAATGGAATATTTGACGATATTGTTATGAAGATAAGGACAATAATCATTGCTTTAATATTTTAATGTTTTATTTTTGATGGCAGTTACCTGCTTTGCAAGTTGTTGGTGTAGTTCCAATCTTATTTTTAGTATCATGTTTTCAAAATTAGACGAAATTTATTGCGAAGAATTAGCACACAACATACAACATGATGTAAATTAAGTTTGTTTAAAAGAGCATTGTTGTTAACATTTCTTGACCTTTTTAAAATCATTTACATTTGATAAATAACGTGTTCAGAGTTCAAACTCTTTCAGCTAAAATGAATAATTATTATTATGATGAACTTTTGTTGGTTATCAAAATCGATAGCCCAAAGGTTGTTAGTTTATTTGACAAGACTTTGCATGAAATAATTTTTTTCATATCAATCCAGATCAATCAACACCTATTATCAACAAACTGAAGGAACGACAATGGATAACATCTCCTTTTATGGCTAACGTCTTTATGGGTAAGATTGAAACTGATGTTAAGAGTACTTTGGTTTATTTTCCTTGGTTGTAGATCAGCTGCGTTAATAACATATATTGCATCTTTGACCCCAACAAATGTTCAATAACTGATTTTTTGCAACAATTAAATTCAAAATTTCCTTCTACTAACGAAGAGGGAAAAGCAAGAAGGTTCCTTATATAGAAAACATATTAGTAGTAATAGATTTATGGAGGCTCTCCAATAACATTTGGGAGAAGATGAAATCCAGCGACAATTCTTTGGCCAAAGTGGTGGTAGACCCATAGGGATCGCCCTCCATCTAAAATTCAGGTGGCTCAAGTCCAATACCGTTCGTGATAATAGTCCAAGCTTGATGCTAAACATGGGGCAATTTTATTATTGGGCAATGCATCAGATTACGGAATACATCTCGCACGTTTAGGTATCGATTGCTGCGATCTTTAGCCAATCCTACTAGGATGTTGCCGCATCCAGAGATGCCACAACCTCCAGTAGAGAAGTTTAACGTGCCAAAGCTCGTATTGCCACACACACAATATTTGATGACTTTCTTCCAACTAAACAATACTTTCTGACTTTAATAAAGGTCTTTAACATATTAGTCATTAATTTAGCAAAGAGCTACCAATTTTATAAACCTACGACCCTTCTACTTCTTTAAGTAGGACCATCGTAGTCCACATCAAAGTCAACCATGATTCCAAACGTCACTTCAACTTTGACAATCTGTCAAATCGATACCGACAGATCCTTTTCGAAATCATGGGCAAGGATTATTATAAAATCTTAGGTATTAGCAAAAACGCTACCGACGATGATATTAAAAAAGCATATCGAAAAATGGCTCTCCAATATCATCCCGACAAGAACAAATCTCCTGGCGCCGAAGAAGTATTCAAGGAAGCCGCTGAAGCATACGAAGTTCTTTCGGATAAAAAGAAACGTGAAATTTACGATAAATATGGTGAAGACGGTTTGAAAAGTGGAGGCGCCGGCGGACCCGGAGGTTTCACCTACGAATTCCACGGCGATCCAAGGGCTACGTTCGCGCAGTTTTTTGGGAACGCGAACCCGTTCGACGATTTTTTCGAGGTTGGGTTCGGAAATTCACCTTTTCATTTCGGCAGCGACGATGAATCCTATCCAACGTTAAAAACGGGTATATTTAGGCGCGGTAATTCGAGATCTAAGGAGCTGGAACAAGATCCCCCGATAGAACACGAAATATTTCTTTCTTTAGAGGAAGTCTATAGTGGATGCGTTAAAAAAATGAAGATTAACAAGCAGGTTATATTAGCCGATGGATCTGCAGCGAGGGAAGATAAATTTTTGACCATCAATGTGAAACCAGGTTGGAAAGCAGGGACTAGAGTAACATTTCCCAATGAAGGTGATCAGAAAAGAAACAGGATACCCGCTGATATCATCTTCATCATCAGAGATAAGCCTCATAGTGTATTCAAGAGAGAAGGTAGCGATATTAAGTATACAGCTCATGTGAGTCTGAGAGATGCTCTGTGTGGATGCACCATTAATGTACCGACCATAACAAAGGAAATTTTGACATTATCTTTTACGAATGAAGTGATAACGCCTCACACGATCAGGAGGGTACCAGGAAAAGGCCTGCCTTTCCCTAAGGAACCCTCAAGAAGCGGCGATTTAATAATAGACTTCGACATAGAGTTTCCTAAACAAATAAACAATAAATTAAAAGATAACTTGCGTAATATTTTACCTAAGTAGTTCTAAATTCTTTAGAAGCTAAGAACTAACTATCCGAATATGTTACGTTGTCACGCTGCGAATATGAAATAAAATGCAACCTAACGTAATCGCCTTATTAAATATTCTAGACACGATGCGAATCTTTGCAGTATTAACCTACAAATCCTAGCATGGAGCGTCTAAAAATAATCCGTCTGTTGAGAAATTATCCTTTTCGACGAGTGCGGCTATTCCACAAGGTGCGATTTCAAAGAGATTGCTTGTTTATTGAAGACTGGATATGGTTACGTCAAGTTACCAGTTTATCTGGACGTGATCTCGTGTCTTTAAGCTTGTCAATACCATATAAAGTCTTGGCTGCATGCACGATTGTGTAGCAAAGTTTATGATCGAATAAAAGGATTCTGTGAAATAATGAAAACACGGCGTTAGGAAAAGATTTTAATTCATTTAAAACGATCATGTTTATGTTTCGGTTCGTGTGCATATATTCAAAACAAATCTAAAGGATTTCAAGTCTTTTAGAATGGTAGTAATTTTTAGAGTATTGTTCTTGGTTCAAAAATACGAAGAGATTTTTGGAATTTTCTTGTTAAGAAGGAGACTTATTCAAAATCAAATCAAAGATAACATGTAATGAAGCACAACTAATTTGTATATGTTTAAAATCAACGTTGAACCATGCAGTTCCATTATCGCAGTTTTTTAAGTTCTTATTTCAAAAGTAACTCAACATTTCTCAGTGTTTAAATTGAGACACTCTCCAACTAAATTTAAACCAAACAATATCTTTTCTTGTTTTTGTTACAAACAATAGAAATCAGCAACTTAACAAACAGAAATTGCTGCTTCCATGACAAAAGGTAAGCGGTTCTTGTTAGCCTTATAATGACGTCAACCTGCCGAAACAATCGATCATTTCTTTTAACATTGACAATGGTCCTCCATCTTTATTAAAACAAACACATTGAAGGAGCTTTCGTGCTTACAAATTTTACGTCATATTTGATGATAATGACGTTAGGACAATATGTAAATATGCAAATGTTGTTCTATTCTCAAAGGGTAGCAACACCCAAGTATCGGCATCGCATGAACAATTTGTACCTCTCTCAAGGTACAAGAAAGTCAGAATGGTGCGATGTAATTTAATAAATAGAAGACTTCATTGAGGATCATTTTTCAGTTGGGATTACGAGTGGAGTGCCGCGGGGATCCAATCATGGACCATTGCTTTTTCTCGTTTTCATCAATGATTTAGCCAATTCCGTTACGTGTCGGTTGCTAATGTTGGCGGAGCTTTTTTCGCCAATTGAAAGTGCTTAAGATGCCAAATTTTCGTCATTAATACTTTAAAGCTGTACAGTGGTGCCATGATAACATTATAGAAATTAATATACAAAAATGTATTAAGTTTTACACGGAAGCTGAACCAGATACAATTTTCCTACAGTATTGCCGTCGTGTTTGATAGTGTGGTGAGCTTTGTGTCGCATGTTGAAACAATAGAATAAATGTTTGCAGCGACTTTCTATAGAAGCCCATAAAACACGAGTCTGTCTAGTCAATGCGAAAATGTAATTGTTTCCACAATAAATTTTTCCCAACATTTGTACCCTTTCTACGTTTGAGATCAATAGAAGAAGGGGTTTCGGTTATTATAATTAAACTGACCCAAAATAACGACATCGCCATGATTCAATGGCAAGATAGTACTTCGATGGAAAGTACGAGGTAAAAAAAAATTCATTTAAAATCTTTTTGTGATGAAAGGGAAGCAGCTTACTAGCAATCGAATGATGTCACAGCAATCGCTGGCGTCTTTAAAACACGTACTTAAAATTTGATTTTGAACGCTTTTTTATTCTAAAATAAAGCAATTTTGATATAAATTTTCCTACTGGAATTGCACAAGAACTTCCATATAAAACAAGTGTTCTCGTTCTATTCTCAACAAAACTGATTACCAATACATTTTAAAAGAACTAAGGAATGTTTTTGGAAGAAGACCAAACAGAAATGGTTGGCAACCATCTCTAATTATGAAATCAACTATATCATCTTAGATTTCTAATTAAGCCTTTGAGAAAAGGAAAATTACACTAACCTGACTTTTGGCAGCGTCTCCAATTAATCTTTCGGTATCGTTAAAAGCGACATAACTGGGTGTCGTCCTATTTCCTTGGTCATTCGCAATAATTTCTACCTTTCCATGTTGCCATACGCCTACACAAGAATAGGTAGTTCCTAAATCGATACCAACACCAGGTACTTTGCCCATTTTGCGAGTTTTTCTCTTCTTAGGGAGTTACTAGACGTAAGGAGTGAAGGGTGATGTTTTCGCGCAACTAAATTTCTACGCCGAAAAAGGGAAAACGTCGCAAAAGAATGCCTTTTCCACGTTCACGTACTTGCGGTCGCTTTTAAAGTGAAGCTTGGTGCAACTTAGACTTAGACGTCTATTTGAAAATCTCCCACCGACTCTAACTAGAAATAAATTCGCGATGCATGAATGTGGGACGGTTCGAGAGAGTTTCGCGAACGCCGATTTCTTTGGCGTGGAAAATCTCCGCGAAAATGCTAGATTAACACGTTCCGTGATCGAGATTTTTCTACAAGTTCGAAGTTCGACTTGGAGCTACCGTTGCAAACTCGATTACTCAATTTACAATATGGTCGTTTTGCTTTCACTTGCACGGCGTGTATTTTTAGATCTTTTTGATCTTTAAATAGTTGATGTTGTGGGAGAACATATGCGAATGTTTATGAACGACACTAATTAAACAACTAATTGCATTCCTCTGGAATTAATGTAACCATTTATTACAACGGGATCGTAACACTAAATTTAATGGTTGTCATCGTAAATGGAGGAGGTTTCATATTTTTATTTGTAATTGCAGTTTAACATCTGCAAGGGGTTTCCGAGGATAAAAAAACAAAAGTTTATGGTTCACTTATTTACTTTATGAATAATTTTACACGTTTTCTAATCCGTTTTTATAATTTTCTTCCGATTGGTTTCCGAAGTTTTAGATTAGCTGAAATCTCCAAAGAAGCATAGGACATGGTACTTCTAAATATAAAATAAATAATAAACTATATATAATATATATATATATATATATATATAAACTATTTCATAAATAAAATGTTCCACTATTTCAGGAATCTATCTTGTAGCGTTAACCAAAAGAAGAACATAATAATATTTTTTGAAAAATTTCGAAGCTTCTTTTCTAGTTAAAAAATTATCAATTACAAAGGGTAAATAATAAATTAGCAGTTATTAATTATTTCATTATCACTACTTCGTTAAAACCAACCTATGCAGGTGACTACTTGTTATTGAGGCGTGATCACTATCTAGGAGAATCTGTAAGAAGTACTTAATTCAATAATTGTGCACTAGATAGCAGCACCTACAAAATTAAGCATATTTTTTTCTTGGAAATAAAATTTTATTTTACATGATACAAATATCATTCACATTCTTATTAATTATTTCTTCCCTTTCTTCTTCTTCTTCTGTGCATCCGGCCACGGGAAGCCCCTCCATCTCAGCAGATCCTGAACGTTGTGACAGGTCGTGTAAGCATTTTCCATTGCCGCTTCCGTGAAGATATCTACGGTGTACCTTGCACTTTTGGCACGACCTCCACCTTTGCGCCCTCCGGTTTTCTTAGGTTTAGCGGCCTTTTTCTTTTCACCATTGTTCTTAGCTTTCTTCTTACCTTTACCGGCCATATTAATTTCTCATACTTTAGATAGAAACCGACTTCTTTTCTATTTGCGTAACCGGCATAATTATGAATGTTTGATCGATGAAATGCTAGCCGTTCGTTGCTATGGTTGGAGTAATAAATAATCTCGGCTTGAACACCTGAATTCTGCTCTTAAAATAGATCTGGTTAAATATACGCCGGGTGTCCTAACTAACTGGCTTGTTTAATAAGGGCAATTTTTGCTTCCTGTAACCTCTATATATTAATAAATCTCCTACATTTGATCCAATTCTTTCAAAATATTGGCGAAAACAGTTTGTCTTTCGTGTTCTATCGTATAAATCACATTAAAAATCTTCCATCGGGCTTTGCGCCAGCCCAAAATTATTGCAACTCGGACAACCCATGCTTATTTTTGAAGGTATATGCATGGCCTAAGTAACCATAACAAGAAATTTATTTAGTAAGCATTGCTTTAAGTGTTAATTGATTTAATCTATTGTATTCGGTGTCTTAATTATTTAACTGAAGAAAGCAACCATAAGAAATTGTAATGTTACGAGAAGCACCCATGAAAACGCGTAGCTAAAATCTCTTCATCTCTTCCCACAAAACATTGTACAATTTTATTGTTGCTTATATCGATTTGAAACACGTTGTTGTAAACATCGATAATCTCACGTGTTTCCTCATTATCATTGACTTGATAGTATTCAGCCTGCTAAGCACCCTGAACATCTAATAATCAACATCGTAAACAGGCTAAGCTTATTTTCGTAATTTGTTCTGAACAGTTCTTACAGATTTTGCTACAGATTCTTTCACGACTGTCTCATATGCCAGCATGGTACACCAAACCAAGCGACATTAAGTGAAAGCATCGCTGATAGCGAATTGAAATTCTTCAAAAAAGACGCTATATCTGGGACACATATTCAGATATGATCAGAACATGTTGATTCAACGGCTGAATACGGTGGGTGCAATTTAGCAGTAGAAATTCGTGCTTCTTCCACATCGAGATGTCCAGGGGAATTACCCAAAATAAGCAATGCTGGTAATTTTTGTTTGCCCGCAACCGCTAATAATTTCAGTTTTTTTAATTCCATTTGTGGATTTTCCGTCGCCGTACGATTCAGCAATTCTTATTACATTTGGCCTTACTTCAGTTTGTTTATAATCTCACTTTTATTCTAGAGCCACTATGTTGTATGTTTTTGCTTTGCCAGTACTAAGAAGATACGCACTCTGCATCTGAAGAACTAGCTTCTTTAATAGGACCTAAACATTTTCCAAACTAGGAACAAGTTGCTTCCTTTTGAATAATTTTCAAAAAAAAATATTCTAAAAAAAAATAATAACGATCATCAGTTGATACATTTTATAGGAAGCACATACAATTACAATTATGATGTGTTGGTGTTACTAACAGTATATAATTATTATTGTTATTCGTGTTTTCCAGTTACTCAAGACCGAATCTCCAGCAGAACGCATTCATGGTACGGAAATATTGTATTTCTAGAAGAAATCTGGCGTTTGTTAAATATTGAAAGGTCCGCTAAAAATAGCGAGCATAGCTTGGAGTATAAATATTTTCGCGGTGAATGCGCTAGCGAACGCTGACATAATAACTAACCGCGGTTCTCCACTGGACCATCCGTCTCTCGGAAAATAGAAAAGGTGAGTAAAGAAAGAATGCGAAACTAAATAAAATAAATTTAGCCGTTAGAGTGATGCGTATCTAATATATCCGCCATTGTAGTAGCTTGTAGCATTTAAAGGTTATACAAGAGAAAATAAGCTTCTACACATTAAATTTTATAGTATTAGTTAGGCTAATGCAGCTTATTTCACTTTCAAAATTTATATAGGATCATTTGATCATTTGTTAATTTATCTAATTGTGCGTTTGGAACAACGTCTAGCAGGTTTTCACTTGTTTCAAATATTTTCTTTTTGTTTGAACTTTTCGAAGCAATGTAGACATTTATTTACGTAAAGAATAGAAGTATATTTAGCAAAATTGGACGTCTACCTTTATAAAGATCGCCAGCTCTTCTGGTTGGCAAGAATTTACAACCCTCAAAATTATTATCTTGATTTTTGTTTCATCTGGGGATAGCTCTAACAATGCCCAAGATATATATGATTTAAAGCAATTTTCTAAAAAATTTCAGCTAAAAAGATTCATAATAAATGCCTGTACAAGTTAAAGCCAGAAGCAATGCTGGAGACCAACATATGGCCGATGTAAATACTTTAGTCTACAACAATGGAAAGCTCTACAGTGGAGCTGATGATGGAAAAATCATCGTATGTGATCTTGAATTTCCTTACCATTATACAATTCCATTTCTCCAAAAATAGAAGTGACTATTTGTAGATATGGGATAAAGATCTAAATAAATTGAGAGAGATTCAAGCCCATCCGACAACAGTCTATTGCATTGCATTCGGTAATAGTACTTTGTATTCGTGTTCGAACGATGGGGCTGTATTATCTTGGGACCCGGACACTTTAGAGCTAAGGCTGAAGCTTTTACAAGTGGAAAATGAAATGTATAGGTTAGCTTTCTCTGATGGCGTGTTGTATTCATCCGATGATCAGGGAAATGTAAGTTTTAATTGAGTAATAATCGAACATTCTTTATAAATTCATGATTGTTATTTTAGGTGAGATCACATAAGGATAATGTTGTGAAGGGTCTGTACGCATTATTAGAGCCTTTACGCGAGGTAATAGTTCAAAATAAGTGTATTTACACGGTACGAGATTTGGATCTTGTACTTACGGAAATTAAAGGTAAAAGCTTTTGTTGTTAATTTTATATCTTTTATTTAATTATAGATTTCTTAATTTCCAGGTGAGAAAACATTCGAGATAAGAGCTACCTTCTCTGGAAGAGCGCCGATGTGTCTCGTTGAGGATAAATTGTGTTTCTCGAGTAGGAGCGGCAAAGATATAATTATTCATGAAAAATTGACTCCGTACAAGAATGTTTGTGAAGTAAAGGTGTGAAAATTTAAAATTTTAATTAGAACAAGATTTTCTTACAACCTGCTTCAAATAGTTTCGGGAGAATTTAGCGAATATGGCAATTTTTGGGGAAACTACCAATTTAAATCGTCCGCGAAAGTTAAAAAATGTTTATTGGGTAATTCTTGCGTAAAGTGATTTTTTTGTTCACATCTTCAACGAAGATCGTTTGGTCAGATGCAACTATGTTCTGGTTAGTTCAGTGAACTAGAATCTATTATTAGAACCTATAACCTCTATGCAAGTCGTTGTTTAACAGATCTAAAACTATTTTGAGATAAATAAATAGTGGAATTGTAGGAGGAAATTTCTAAAAAAAAAGTGTTTATCATTGATTTTATTTTTTATCGAAAATGTCATTTAAAAATGTGATTTAACATGATTTTTATTATAAAATTAAGAATTTTGCATTTTACAGAACGCCCATGATATGGTCATCAATGCCTTAACTGGTTCATCGAGCAATGGTGATACTTTCCTTTTCAGTGGTGCGTGGGACAAACTTGTGAAACGCTGGAAGATAGAAAACGGAGCGTGTAATCTGGTAGATTTCTGTGATACCGGTGAAGTGATAAACGTCATGACTAACGGTGACCAGGGAACCGTTTACATTGGATGTGGCGATGGAAGTCTTGCGAGGCTAGACTATTGAAAGTTTCCAAACTTTAATCGAACTCAAATGTGTGGTTGCTTTATATACATTTTATATTATAAAAATTATTTACTAGCGCGTAAATAGGAGTAATTCGATACCTGAATAGCAAAATGATCTGTCGAGACTGAATCTAAATCAAGTCGTTAGCCAGCTGTAAATCTTACGCTAGAATAAAAATAGCAATTAAGGAGTTTTGGTATCCTTTTTATTTCTGATATGTAGCAGTCGATGCTCTTTCCGAAAGCCAAAATACAAAAATAACCGCAACGTCTGAGTTGCTAGTAGGAGGTTTTATTCTATAATTAAATTAGAAGAGGATTTAAATATAATTTGTACAATTTTTCTTTCATAATTATGTGTTCTACTTACAATTAAAAATATCTAGAATTCGAAATCGAATGAATGTGTGGCACTATGATCTTATATCTATGGAGTTCTTTTGTAAATAATAGAAAATAATAAAATAAAATAAAATCACTGGAAATCTTTATCCCCACAGATAGATATCAGACGACTTCAATATCTGAACGATTTCTTTAATTAAATTAAATTAAATTAAATTTAATTAAATTTAAACATCAGTTTGTTTTAAAATCGCATTACTCTAAATGGACGTACAACAGATGTTTTGCAAAATTTACTATTCTCCTAACGCTAAAACATTAAGAATGTTCATTAGTGTTACACAAGTAACCCATTTTAAACAAAGAAGAGTCGAAGCAAGAAATGCACCCAGTTCAAAAATAGATTTGAATGCGTTTTGTACAAACATTTCCTTTATGCCTATACGGGTCCCTATATATAATCCTCCAGCAGCTAACGGAACAGAGTTAATTTGGTGTTGGTTCTGTGCATCATCTAAAGGAGTATAAGAAGCAAGGTAAATTATACTATCATTTTATAAACGAATTTTTGCTGTAATTTTTTTTTTTCGATTACTGAAATTTAATTTTTAATTTTTATTAAATTAATTTAATTTAATTGGTAGATAGTCAACATTTTAACTTTGTTAAATGAAAATAAAACAAATTAATAATGACCGGTTTCGTATATATAGCACATCTTCAGGCCTGCAGCCGGTCGCTATTAATATATTTTTATAGTAAATATTGTGAGACAGTGGACCAACTTGTCTTTTTTTACTTTCCCTTAACCATGAACTTTGCTATTTGTTTGAATTTTCCTTCAAAGAAACATTATTTTATACTAAAAAAAATATCTTCACCAAGATGGCATTTCAAGTTCGAACCAGAGCAGATTCCGCTGACAAACACACAGCAGACGTTAACACTCTCGTCTATTACAAAGGAAAACTCTACAGCGGCGCAGATGACGGTAAAATTATCGTAAGTCATTCTAATACGATAACCAAGACCATGTCATCATATTTCTTTGGCATTCAAATAGGTCTGGGAAGAGGATCTGAAGAAAGTGACGGAAGTAAAAGCACACGCCACAACGGTATATTGTTTAGCAGTTAGTGGGGATGTCCTATACTCGTGTTCCAACGATGGTGCAATTAAGGCGTGGGATTTAAACGATGTGAAAGAAAGGGGCACCATTCTGCAGCTTGAAAGCGGGGAAATATACAGGTTGTTCGCTAAAAATGGTACGCTGTTCTCTTCTGATGAGCAGGGAGTGGTTAGAGTCCACGATGGACAGAACATCAAGAATATTTACAATCTATTGGAGCCTCTTAAGGATGTGATGGTGGTCGGAAATTTCTTGTATACCGTTCGGGATTTGGATTTGGTGATCACTGAAATGAAAGGTATGTACTTTCAAGATGGATGTTGCCTAATTGTGAAGTCCTTAGCTCTTTAATGTATCTTCCGTTTACCTGATTTCTTACAGAAAAGGATAATTTCCAAATGACCAAGACTCTAATGGGTAGGGCACCTGTTTGTACCTCAGGAAATTACTTATGTTTCGCCAGCAGAAGCGGCAAAGACATCTTAATCCATGAAAATTGCCCAACATCAGGATTTAAGCAAGTCGCAGAAGTCAAGGTGGAACAAAAAATATCATTTCATCCAAAACAATAGCCTTAATCAAATCTCAATATTTAATTGCAGGATGCACATGAGATGATCATCAATTCGCTGGTTGGCACAAAATCGGGCGATCACCTTTACAGCGCTGGATGGGATAAGATGGTAAAACAATGGAAAATTGAGAATGGTTCTTGTCAATTGATCAATTCTTGTAACGCTGATATGGTCATCAACGTTCTTGCTTATGGCGAAAAAGGAGAAATATACGCTGGTGGTAGCGACGGCCACATCGTTAGGATTGATGTTTAGGTGTTTGTAACGTGGAGAGATAATCTTACTTTAATTTTTTTTTTTATATAACCTCGATGTGGAGAATTTTTATTATAGCTATAAATAATTGCTACAAATAAAATAAAATAACGCTGAAAAATCTTCTGATTTTCTTTTCGGGATGACAGTGTAAGAATGCCACGTTCCTTAGCGAAAAATTATAAATTAAAAAACTTCATTTTGTGTTCAGAACTGATTCAGAAAATCAAATAACCAACAAAGAAAAATGCTTTTCCGAGACATGCGCATATTTTAAAATTCAGAATCAAATCCGAAAATTTTCTAAAATAAAAGGTAAGATCTCTGTACGCATTGCGTGTATATAAAGGTTGAAATTCAGTTGATGCAAATGCAGTTACTCCTGTGCATTTCGAGCAGTTAAGAAGGCGTTTGCCGTAGGTAAGTACAGAAATTTTTCACGTTTTTGAACCTATAAAATAAGCTTTTTTTTCATTTGTAAAACTTTTGGACCTATTCTGGAAAAGATAACATTTAAAACGAAAGCAAATATTACATATTTTAATTCGATTAGGATAAAAAGTTAGCCCTACCTCAACAATTTAATTTGCGCTACCAATCCTTGACACGTAATTAAATAGCTACGATATATTTAGTGCACCCGCAATAGCATTTCTGGCTACTGTTCCTTGGACCCAATACAATAATTAAATTGATCAGTTCCAGTGTGCAGAGTACTGTCTGCGATATAGAAGCGAGTTGATTTAGTGCTTAAAATTCAATATCATTTATAAGTACCATCTTCCAATTTTGTTAATATTTTATTTCCGGAAGCAAAAATAGAAAAACATGGCTTTCCACGTCAGAACAAGAGCTGATGCTGCTGATAAGCATATCTCTGACGTTAACGCATTGGTATATTACAAAGGAAAACTCTACAGTGGTGCTGATGATGGAAAAATCATTGTAAGAATTTTAACAATTAATTTTTCTTATGTTTTTAACATGCATCCTTTCTCGAAGGTATGGGAAGAAGATCTAAAGAAAGTAACTGAAGTGAACGCCCATCCAACAACAGTGTACTCTTTAGCAGCGGATGGTGATACTTTGTATTCATGCTCTAATGATGGCACCATCAAGGCATGGAATTTGAACGATCTAGCAGCGAAAGAGACAATATTCCAAGTAGAACAAGGTGAAATCTATAAGATTTATGCAAAAAATCGATTGTTATACTCGTCAGACGAACAAGGGGTTGTTAGGATCCACGAAGGAAAGACTCTTAAAGGGACTTACAATTTACTCGAACCTCTCAAAGATATCTTGGTGGATAATAATGTTTTATTCACGGTTAGAGATCTGGACGTAGTTGTTACAGCATTAAAAGGTATCTTCAATACTTTGCTAATCGATAACAGATATTAATTGTCTTTTTTAGAACATAATAATTTCCAACTAACGAAGACTTTGGAAGGCAGAGCTCCCATGTGCATGGCAGGAAATTATTTGTGTTTCTCTAGTAGAGGCGGGAAAGATATCTTGATCCACGAGAATTCAGAATCGTCAAGTTATAAACTTGTAACTGAGTATAAGGTGAATATCGCCTCAATTCGAATATGTAAGTAAATTATTTTCACACATTTCCGTTTTAGGATGCCCATGAGATGATCATCAATGCTTTAGTTGGCGTTAAATCCGGTAATGACACGTTGTTATACAGCGCTGGCTGGGACAAGATCGTAAAACAATGGAAGATCGAAAATGGAACCTGTAAACCTGTTAATTCCTGCGACGCGGATATGGTTGTCAATGTTCTGACTTATGGGGAAAAAGGTGAGGTCTACGCAGGCGGTAGCGATGGACATATCGTCAGGATTGACGTTTAAAATGTTGTTCTTAAGTAAATTTTATTTCTAAGAAATGTTTGTGAATTATATAAGCCTTGTTCAAACTAATCAGACGCAATTCGATTAGCTAAAATAACCAAACAGGTTGGTGACTGGTTTCAAAGCATATGATTGGCTCTGACTAGTTTGTGATTTCTCTTTGAACAATTTTTGAGCTATAATTTAGTCATGCAAATTAGGTTTGTCCGATACCGACATTCGTAGGAATAGCATAATACATCACTGTAAAAAAAGTTCTGATTTAAATAAAATTAGGTGTACAAGTTCGAGAAAGGAAACGCAATTGTTATACAGTGGAGTACACTTTATTTACTCATTCTAGTCGCTGTGAGCATTTGATACAATATATTACAGTTTGCGACCATCATCTTAACAGTACTTAACAGCATTTAGGTTAACAAATAACATATTGATGAAGATGAAAAGTTAAAATACAATCGTGTGTATCTTTTATGTTGGTATAGTATTGTGTGTATAGTAAATTTCACGTTATTTTTTTTTGTAGATTTTCATCCCATTTTTTTGAAATATTTATTTTTCATTTGGTGTATGCTTAGTCGCGCGTGTTCTTTACGTGTACGTGTATATGTGGCGTGTATGTGTGTGTGTGAACGTGTTTTAGTGTGTGAGTGTGAGATAATTCGACCGCAAGATGGTCGGTCCGAAACGTCAGACGGGGGTTTAGCAAAATGTACACAGTTAACAAACAACGACCTAACGGATTCGGACAGACCGGAGGTTCTTTTTTCTTGGGCATTACGGTCAACGCAATAAACGATATACGGTGTGGAATCAATGTAAGAACGTCTCTTTGGAGCGTTGGCGTTCACGTGTATGGAGTTTTACGTTTCGGAACACTTTCGCTATTATAGAAAATACACGTATATAACGATTTTAGACCCCTCGCGTACATACATTGTTTCTGTTTTGGCTATTTTACAAATCTAGTACGTTTATAGTCGCTAAGGTTCTGGATATCAGTAATGTTATTTATTATTACAAAAATCAAATACAAAATGTGGAGTTCTTCCCATTCTCTGTTGTACTTATTTTACTTTAGTAGTTAGTTTATGTAATTCAATCAATAAAAAAGATTTTTGTCACTTGTACAATATACATACGTATGTATAATTAAATATTCTATATATTTAGACGATCTTACATTGTTTTTTTTTATTTTTATTACATTTCGAGGCAATCCCCTACTATAAACACTATAGGAGATTACTTTACGATTTCAACAAAGTGCTCCGCAGTTGCACGTGATAGTTTGGAAGCCGCGTGGTGCTGTATTTTCATCATTATTTTACGCTAACCAACTGCAAGAAACCTCTATTTTCGCTATTTTCAACTTGTCGCTAACTTTGATTTCGCGCTTCAACAATTTCAACGCATAAGTAGAGAAATTCATCATTTCTTGCACCTGGTTTTTCATTTATTTTGTTTCGTTATGTATATATATCATTATATAATATATACATCACTAAATAATAGTGACCATCCAAAAAAAATCTAATACAGTCACTACTGCACAACTGCATATATCATTTTTTAAATTTATTTTACGTACGTGGATTTTTTCTTGTTGTATAAATATCTATGACGAATGGTTATTATTTTAAAAATAATATTTTATTCTAATCAACAATGTGATTTGTGGTCTTTTCTGTTTTAAACACATAATAGAAGGAATATCGTCAAATATGGTTTCAATGTAATCTTGTAGTTTAATAATCATACCCCCAACTTAGTTAAGTCTAATGAATAAAGTTGTGAAGGTAATCTATCGCTAACTATATCAACATTTGTCCTAAAAGAAATCTAGATTTAGGTATTTTTAGTCGCGTAACGCAAATAAATACGGTACCTTTGTACGTGATGTACCACTTCAATGACAAAATATTTTAGCAGGATCTGGAAAAGAAATAAATGAGAGAGTTCTAATAAATATACATTCATAGACGGTTTTCGAGATAATACTGATTCTTTAGTCTATAAAATTTGAATATATTAATTATGAAGAAGAAATAATATCTAACAACGCTTTTAAACAATTCAAATAAATTATTATGGAACTTTCTAAATTTAATGTAATATAAGTAAAGCAAAATTACAAAATATCATTATCTGTGAAAATATACCCAATTGAGTCTCACATCCAAAGTACAGGAGAAAAAGCCTAAACCGCTTTATAACAAGAAAATGTTAAATTCGAAGGAAATATATATCTGATGGCCCGTTCATGGTGCCCTTTGTGGTATTTATATATCGAACCTAGCGTCCTTTGTTAGTGGATCAAATGGACCTTTCATGCAACGAAGACGCTTACGTCGTCACTAATGCAAGTCCTTTTCATGATTAATAATAATAATAACAGCAAGTATAAATCCTGTTTCCAGATTTTTGTTTATATCAAATTTTTCCTTTAACATAACTCTTTTTTTTCAAAAAAGTAACAGCTTTAAACATTTGGCATCAGTATCTCTTCTTCGTCTACTTATTGCCGGCAATGGCAGATTTCCCAAAGAATTGTAAGATTTCACAGTTTCATAGAAAATCACCCGATCTCGTGATGAAGATATCACGTTTCGCGGTTTCCACTTCCACCAAAAAAATAAGATAAATATTTTTACAAAGCACTCGAAGTTATTATAAATCAGAGGGTTCGACACTATCCATAATTAATAGTTGCAGGGAAATTATCGAAATGCTATGAACTCAAAATGACAAATAAAATAATATTAATATTTCGAAGCATTTATAAAAATCGCTGACAGTTTTCCTAAGCTATAGTTGTGTAGTACGTTGCTCGTTAGGATTAGAGTTAGGTTGGCAATGGTGAACGACACCGAAAGAGATAGACCACAAACCACAAACACTTCACTGAAACTGTACGCACGTTTCGATAGCTAAGGTATCATCTTCAGCAGCAATAGTGAACTAACTAAGCCGAGAACTAACCCATTTATACAAAGTATCGTTACGGTTGACTCTCCGCGGTCACGCTAACGTTAACAAAGAGAGAGCCAGCCTTTTCTCTTGGCTAACAGTAGCATGACCGCGGTCAGTCAACCGTAACATTAGTTATTGGCTTAGTTAGTTACTTCAGTATTGCTGTTGAAGATGATAGCTTAGGAAGCTATAGAAACGTGCGTACAGTTTCAGTGAAGTGTTTGTGGTAAGGGGTAATAGTGAAGTGTTTCAGTGTTCGAGTGCCACAGTGTTCGAGTACGTGATTTAGTATTAAGTGTTAATAAAGAATAATGGTGTCAGGCGAAAAATACATTAGGAATAAGTAAATACTCAGAGGAGCGTCAGATACGTAGATACGGAAAAAAAACGAGCAACACTGCTCATTGCAGTAAATATAAAATTAAAAAAGCACTGATTTTCGATATTTTACAAAACCGGATTAAAGCTTTGCGTAGTGTGGTCGGTTCTCTAAAAAAAATTAGAAAATATGAGTCATTTCAAAAATTGTTAAATGTGACAACATAGCAGAGGAACATCACGTCATTTGGCATTATACTGCTCCGTAATTGTCAATAGTTTAAATAACAATTAACAAACTATTAAAACCCCGAATTGTATCAAGTCGCAAAGTTTCTATTAAATTTGACGATATTCCCATTGAAGACCACCATAAACATTACACCGTTTTAGTGCATTCGCTACTGCAACCAAGAGAACTTACTACTATACTCTCATAGTCTGCTTATCCTTCTAAGCACGCAACGCATCGGGATCGCATCCTTCGGAAGGATAAGTTGACGTTCTATTTCCGTGTTGCACGTGTTCGAATTATTTCATGTAATCTCATGCATATCGTGCATGCAAAAAAAATTTTGCTTTTATTTTACGTTAATTAATTACAATTATATTTTTCACTCTATATTTTGAACGTTGGTGAAACTCGAACAAACGAAAAATTATAACGAACATACGGGGCAAACCGACAACGTTGCAGATATTAGGATATTTTCTTTTTTCTTTCTTTTATTAAGCTATCCTAAGATATACATATTATATGAATTTATCATTATGAAAATATGCAATGACTTTTTTCTTCTTTTACTTCTCCTTTTTAGTTTTTTACCGCTTTTCTCGCATCAGGAAGACCTTGAACTTTGCAAACGAAAAGATAAGATTATAAACGTTGGTGTTTTTTGTACTTATTCCTAAAATAGTTTTTTTTTTTTTTAGGAAAAGGAAGTGTATGTATTGCTAAAAAGTAGGTATACTTAAACATTTAAATTATTAACGTTTTTTCCTTTTAGTATTACAATAATAATTTCGGCCATTGCACAATTTCAAATACGTTTTTCTTCTTTTTAATTTAATTAATTTACATATAATTTTATACAGTGATTTTTTATATTAGCCCTCATGCAGACTATAGTTTTCATGATTTTCACTTTTTTTTTTTACTAATAAATGTTAATACAACGTTTTCTGCAGTGCCATAGAAAACACAATACAAAGGTTATATTCGATACACATTTAATAGTTTCACAATTTCTTTTAATACTCCATGAAACGCTTCCATCGAGATTTATACGTTGACAATTATCAATCCAAGGATAACCAACCAAACGGTCGCGAATAAATAACGAAATCATTACTGATAATATCTGTATCTTCTCGATGGAAGCATGCACAGCTTACTTTTTTCTTTTATACTCAGTTAAATCATCAGTGACCGCGAAAAGTCGTTGTTTTTGGTGTAGTTAGTGCTAGTGCAGCAGCATGTGCACATGTGACGTATGTGATTAGTGAATTAGAAACCGTGTCTGTACAGGAAGCCCGATAATATAAGAGTTAACTTTTCTTTTATTTATTTTATAAAGCTACTTTTAAAAATGTTCATATTTACTTAGTTATTGTTTAGTTTAGTTTAGTTTACTTGCTACTGATCATATAAAAAAAATGTGATTGATTGGTATTTCAATAAAACCATGAAATGCTTACGTAATACATATATTAAAAAGGGATGGTGCAACGTGAGTTGCTGTTTAAGATAATTGCATAGTCTGAAAGGGTATTGCGACAGTTAATCTGCTTAATTTGGTCATAAGTCTTCATTACATTCGCCAAACACCTTCAAAGCACCAAAACAAACGTTCTTATATTGAACAAGCCACGCCCAGTTACAAAGAAGAGGATGAAAGAGAAGTAATTTGTACCGAAAACGTTTTGCAAAAGTCTTACATCAAGAATCAACTTTTCTTTAATTCCACAAAATGCTGTTCACTGATGAAATTATCCTCGCAGACATCACAATATCGGAATGTTGAATGTGTTGAATCATATAACACCGGGAGAATGAAAGATATTGATAAAAACAGGTTGGATCGATACTCGAAATTGCTGCAAAACTCTTAGATTAAACTAGCCTAAAATTGCCAACTTGTCACCAGAAGCGACACAACGCTGTTGATTGATGGATCATTATTTAAAATAAAATTAATTATTTTATTTTGGGAGATTTTTGGTGAAAATTCTACGATATCTATTGTTTTTTACCTATTACCATATCAGATAGGATGCAACGACATAATTCATTTTTTTTGAAGATCGCAATATCCTCATTGAAGGATTTACTTGAATGGTTGAAGATGGTAATGAAATGAAGAAACAAGTTTTTTTTACGGGTTTATAAGTATTGAGAGCTTCTAAATATTGCAAATAGTGCAGGAATTTAGTTCACACGAATACAAGTGTTGTCTTTGGATGGCGTAAAACAACGATCGAGAAAATTAATTCACTTTGACTGGGGAATTACGGGAATAATTGTAGATATTGGACCGCTGAAACTGTTCACTTAATCTAAGAAAACCACGGTTGTTTAGGGTTGGTTCAAAAAAAAACAATTAGATTTTTTCGGTAATCCCCTACCAAGAATATCTTAAGTTGCAGATTAACTGTTGCCGCTTCTTTCAAGACTTTAAAGGTATGCTGTAGGTATGGTGTACAGCTCACAAATAAAGCTTGGATAGTTTAATACCATTCGATTCGTTAATTTCGAAAGAGGAATTGTACTATGTACGGATGGATGGTAATTATTTTAACTTAAGTCCATTTACAATAAATTAAGCGCATCTTATAAAAGAAAAAGCGCTGGTATTGCGAAGTAAAATCTCCAAAATCGATTCTTAACGAAAGTAAACTAACTCAAATTCCTTTTATTATCAGTATTATTGCATAGAAAAATTTCTTCTTTTAAGATCTTTCATGTTTAGATCATATCGTATATAAAGTGTCAAAAATCAATTTAACTGAGCATATATTATTCAATATACGAAACGATACAGCTATATTAAAGTTTTCTTTATTGTATAACTATATTAAAGTGTTATTTTTCCAACTCTTCCTTAACGGATTTTTTTTTTCACTTATACATATTAGTTATTCGAAAGACGCAAATTACACATTCTTCGCATAGCGAATGTCCTCAATGAAACAACAACAAAGGACTCCTAACACACACAATCATCGACTTTAATCTAAAGAGGATAGGTTCTCATGATCCGCTGAATGTTGGTGTATTATGATTGGGTTTTAAAGGTTCTGAAGGTATTGTTTTAGTCGAATCTGTAAAGCGTCAAATTAGCATTTTTTTATGTTGGAAACAATGGTAAGATATCGGTTGGTGTTATTGACTTCTGTTTATAATATTACATAGGAATTCCTGAATTTGTTGCAAATTAAATATTTGAGATGGTTCCATGGTTATCGTCTGAAGACCATTATTATTTAGAAAAAAAAAATTAATTCAAAAGCAACAAATTAGAATCTACATAATTTCCTCAACAATCATGAAAGCCTATCATCATCATCATCAAACAACAACGATCTCTATCTCTAAATAATCACTTTTCCCCACCAAATTCATGATGCATTCATACGAATCGATTGCATATATGCAAAAAAGAAACAATAAAATGTTCGTTTTCCCATATCTATATATAAATATTTTGTGAAAAGCGTGTCGTGTAGACGAAAACCCCTACACACGGCAGTAGACGATAGGCAATTATCATTTGTCTTCAATTCACTCCACTGTGTCACCGAAAAATTTCGGAAAATAACTTGTTTAATTAACGCTGGTGTTCACACTGACGTAGGTATTCCAGGAAGATGATTATTCGTTGTAAAAATAAAATCTAGAGCACCTGTTTCTTTAATTTTAATTAATTTTATATAATTCACGTGTTTAACATTGTCTATTTGCAAATTTTCATCTTTTTTTTTTTGTTTTAAATCGTGGTTGGTGCATCGATTGAACGTCGATAGTTAATTATTTAAAAAGGGACGAAGTAAATGTGCCATTTTTCTTTAGTTTTATTTTGTCTTTAACAAGGACATGTTACGCGATCTCTCTAAATATTGAGACCTTAACCAAACCCTGTGTTATAAGGCATTTGATTTTATTAGTTACACATTGACCCGTATTTTTGAATGAACTACTTCGACTAATATTTTCATTTAGTCAGGAAAATTTAAAGATAAATAATCATAATTTGTAGAAAAAGCTCCTAGAATTTAGCAAAGTAATTTTGAGAATAGATTTGTTCAACTAGAAGCTGCTAAATGGACAAAGCTGCTTGCGAAAGATTGCTAACTTTAACATATGTATTTAAAGTGGCGTTCACGTAGAATAGTTCGAAATTAATTTAGTTCTAAATTTGTTGAATAAACATTCCATAAATATAACATTTATGTGGAATTCCGTGCAAGATTAACAGATAAATTTAGGTAAGGAAAATCCTTGATATCGGTTGATAAAATCTTACATTAATGTCGGACTACCGTATGTGAACGCGGTCTTACAGTACGTAAATAGGTATCGTTTTTTGGAAATTTAAAAATCGATTTTACTATATATAATCTATCTATAGAAAGTAAACAAAAGAAAAAAGACACATTTCGATTTAAAGTAGGATGAGTGCCAAGTGCAGAAGAAACTGTATCATATATTTATTTCTGGCTAGTTATAGAACAGAATTAGTACCTAAACGACGTTCAATCAACTAAATCAATTAAATCTCTTTTATTTCATTCTAAAATGTTCAGCATTAATTTGCGCCAATGTTTCTCATTATAATATTCGATTTTTTTAAAAAAGATCATGTAACAAATTTAATAATAGGTATTGATAAATGTCAATTCAGTCACCAGCTAACCTGCCTTTGGGTGTTGGATTGTTTTTCTTCCTTATTATTACTGTTTTTTTTTTTCTTTTGTTTTGCAGCACGGGGATTCTTTGTTTTTACTTGCATTGTTTTTTTTTTCTTTTTGCTAGAAACGATTAACTACAGTTGCGTATACTTCACACTAACATTTATCGTTTTTTTTTGTGTTTAATTTATTAAGTTTTGGGTATTTAATTTTAGAGGTTATAACCACGTAATTTTAAAATTGCTATTATTGTATATAAGTAGTACTTCTTAATTTTTTTTTCATATATTTTTCGACATTGTTAAAAAATATCATTTCGACTGATTTTCTTTTGTTTTTATTTGTCTGTGACACTGTTTTTTTTTTCTCTTTGTGGTATCCTGATTATTTTGTTGTTTTTTTCCTTTTATTATTATACAGATAAGTATATATGAAATACGACGTTTCGTAATGAAAAAATGTTGTATATCGAGGAATCCTTGAGCTGTCGAAATTGGACGCTGAAATGTTCGTCGCCAACAATACGATTTGTCATGTTTGCAGTTTGTTTTGCTAAATGATTGTCTCGCTTTCGTTAAAATAGGTGGGAAACAAATTAATTGTTGGTTTCTACAAAATAATAGATGGAGTGTTAAGTGCAATTAACATTTCATAAATTTTAAAGTTAGCAACTATCAAACAGTATAAACAATCGTAGACGACTAAAAAATGACAAAATGATAGCTTATACACAAGTTTTAAATAAGAGAAATGTTGGTGTTGGCAATAATAGAACCTCAAAATCAATTTTAGATGACTCTATCTGTATTATTGCGAAGATGATCTGCTCTCGAAGTTAATTGCGCTTAACGTATAAAAAGAACGCACAAATAAAAATATTTAACGAAAATTATAAGACAAAATATACTTCTTTCTTTTCCAACAAAGAGGAAGCGGAAACACCGAGGCAAAGGGCAGGTGAGCTTTATATGTTACATACGGAACTCGTTCAAACTGGAATGTTTGTCGCTATATTTACATTTTATACGCTACGTGGAAGAGTGATATCAGATTGTCATTGTTGACAAAATCAAATTTTCCGCCATCGATTGGGTAACAACTAGAAGGATCGAATAACAGCGAATAAGGTGAGAATTTGAAAAGAGGAAAATGCAAAATAACGTTATATTTGTTCTCATAGATGCGACGGACACCTTTTCTAAGGGCAATTGCCCTGCCCACAATACTTTCGAGAGAAAAGAAGTTATTTAAATATTATACAATGAATACTAATATTTTTCTTTCAGAATTTTTATTATAATTTAATCTCGACTTAAAATGCTTCAAATAAATCTTTAAATTCCCCATAAAGAAATTTTGGCGATTTTCACACCCTTGTGGAGGTGTTCGATTATAAAACAAGAAAATTGATATTTCTTCCGTCAGAAAATATGATATACATTTAAAAATATGTTTGAGATTAACGAACGACAAGCAGAAAGTAGCACGTTTAATTTTTGACGATACTCAACTTTTACAGATTTCTTTCAACGTCACTAAAGTGCAAAAACAACACTTCCCGTAAAAAAATCTTGGAAGAAACCAAATCTTCCATTAAAATTCAAATATATATCATATTTTCAGACGAAATCTGTCTCGATACAAAACGTATTCGTGCATTAGCATCAATAAGAACAAATATCAAAACCGGGAATGTAAAATCGAGTAGAAGATCTTTAATATTAGGTTACAAAGGACTTGTATTTGGATACTTGATATGAATTGAGCGAGAATGTAAACTGCAAAGACCGACTCCGCTTTTTTACCCTACTAACAAGATATCGATGATGTGTTAGCGCTTGTTTTCGCGGGTTATTCTTTTTTTACGCTTTCTAAGGACGATAGACGCGCACGTTTCGAACACGCGACGCCTTCAAGTCAACCCTGTTTCGAATCTGGTGTACTGCTGGCGGCGGTCTTTACGTCTCAAATAGCGGCAGCGAACGGATATCAGCCAACATCAGACACTGTCGACACTCGCGAACCGTTCGCCCAACTCCTCGCAGACGTGCTGCGGCGTTCGCCTCGACGAACCCGGCGGGACGGGTAGCTGAAACGGACGATGCAAGCCGCCGCCGTTGTTGGCGCCGCGGCGACGCCGCCTCCGCTTCCGGTGGCAGAGGAAGAACAGCATCGTTAGGACAACGATTACGGCGGCTACGATGCCCGCGATGAGACGCGTGTGATCCTCCTTGGGAACTTCCACTTTGCCTGGAAAATTAGAAAATTATTAATAAGAAATTTCAAATTTTTAGTGGACTAAAACTAACTAAAACTATTTGTAGAAGAAGCCGAAAACGATGGAAATGAAACACTTGCTAGGTGGTAGAATTTAGTATAATTCTCGCGTAAACCTAAACATAATATAAGCAATTGTGTCTTTTTTTAACGTTTAACTTTTAGTAGTGTTACCTTCTTGAAAATATCTCTTAGAAACTATTTACATAAAAGGGAACACAAATTTGATGAATAGAGAGAATGAACCGCTGTCCCATTCAGGTCTTTTTGATTTATTAGGGTACGGCGGACACATGTTTCACCCACGTCTCGCGCATAAGTACAAGAAAAATCATTAATTTCAAAATGTAAATAGTATCAATATCCTACAAATGTTTCACTTCCTTAATCCCTTCAAAAACTAAGTAAAATGTGCAACAAAACTGAGGGCAACCAAAGAAGTATTAATGGAAATCATAAAATTTTCTTCAAATGCTCCATTTCCTTTATTCAATTATTTTCAGTGACGAAGTATATCAACAAAGAGCAAAAAGGAATAAACAATAATTCGTGTCATATCATAATCTTACATGAGGTGTTTTGCGTTGTAAGAGCAAAAATCAAATGCTAAAAAGCTTGCCAAGAAATATGAAAACAATCTTAGTGACAACATTGTTCTTTTCCAGGTGAATGCATGCATCTCAGAGCTGAGAAATAAGATAGAAAGAGAGATAGGTAGATAGAAAGACTCACGTGAGTGTGAGAGAATCATGCTGAACTGGATGGCATCACGCGAGCAGGGCCACGAAGAACAGAGGTGGCAGGAGCAGGAGGGAGGGAGACGCTGAACGTGGTGGCGCCCTCGACCCACCTGCACACATATACATGACAAACCTGCCACCATCCGCTCGTTCAATCAACAATACAATAAGTAAATGAATAAGTCTAAACGAAAAATGGTTGTAATTGTCAAAATAATAATTTTTTTTCGAGTAAGTAATGTTGACATCGGCAAAATAATTGCATAGTTTCACTTCCAACTCTTGATTTATTTCAGTTATTGTTAAAACCTGTTAGATAATCATAAAATTAATGATTTTTAGAAAAATTAGTTCTAATTTTAAAAATTTATATTATTTCGTGTTTTATAGTAACTTTTGAATAAGCTTGGGAATCAAAAAAAAAAAACAAGAAAATCCATTACGCCTCATAGATGATCTCTTAGATCGCTCGTTGGGTAGGAGTTCCTTTAGACATGTTCTCAGAGTGTTGTCAAACACAAGTGTAAGCAAATCGTCAACGCAAAGCCGTTTTTGTCACACCTGGTGTTATTTATGAATTTAAGAAAGTGCCATTTGGGATTTTGAATAGGACAAATTGGAACTGAACTTCAAAAAGTATAAAAAAAATTGTAAATTATTTAGCCCCCAACTAGAGTCATAATAATTCATATAAGAAATGCAATCCCCACACCTCGCGATCGTGTTAATAGAGTATTTACGTCGAATATTGTCTCACTATGTAAAGACTGGGAAGATCAGGACCGGGATTAAGTGTTTCCACAGATACAGTGATACAATGATATATTACAATTTTCCTCCTATTTGGTTATCATTCCAGAGATTTTGAAGGCAGCCCTTTACAGGATGAAACGCTGCAATGGCTCCCTACAGATAGAAACATAAATCGAGGAAGGGAATTCATGATTGCATTAAAAATTATCAAACCGAACAACAACGTAGGTATGATCCAAAGAGAAGCTAAAGCGAAACGTTGACTGAAAGAGACTAAGTAGGAGTAAAGCGAGGTGATTCTAGAAAACATTACCGCAATACAAGAGGTTATATATTATAGCAAAAAGGCTACCGCATGACCATTACATGGTGCAAGATCTGCCAGGAACTCAAAGCACACAAACATTTTACAAGAAAGTAGTTGCTATAAACGACCTGAATAAATTTCACGCAGAAAAATTGGATGATAATGACGAAGAAGAAGAGGATGACAAGAAGAAGCAATGGAATAACAAGAGAAATAAGTAAAAGGCAATAATGAAGACAAGAACATCGTAGTCAAAATACTTGCACGAGTATGTGGTTGGCTTTTCGGAGGCGAAATTATTATTATTATTATAACACGTAGGACCCCAGATTGAATTAGGCGGGAATCGTTTGTTCTAATATTGGGTAATTAAATATTATTGTTAAACGAAGTGAAATTAATTTTACTTTGAAATTAATTAACACACCCAACACTAGATTTTAACCACCACCTATCATGTTTCGCAAGTAAAACTATGCAATTGAAGATTCAGTTTTTTAGGGACCCCGATTTTCACAACAAATAAAAGCGAACATAACAGATGCAAAAAAAATATAACCATATACTATACAGCGTAATTAGAACATTTGAAATTATAAAAGAAATTCTTCAAATAACAAGAGAGAAACGAAAACTGAACCTGTGTTGAATATAAACAAGAAAGATTCATAGCGCATCACTACTACACTACTTCAGTAAAAGAAAGATACATATAAGAACATTATTTTCGTTATTTTTTTTTTTTTTTGTATAACAGGTACAGATTTGTATTTTAATGTGATACAATGTAAAGCAATAAAAGATACCATTTTAAAGTAATAAAAAGCAAACTAAAATACCTAAAATAAAATTCTCTTACTTAAGATTCAATTTTAATTTAAAACAAGCCTGTAGAAACAAGTTGCGCTTCACGAAAATAGCGGACACTAGATAGACTCGTGTTTGTTGGTCTCATAGTGTTGCCTACTGGTTTCCCCGAGAGTCGACGAAACACGAGTCTATCTAGTCTTTGCTAATTACATGAAGCGCATGGAAAATGTACTCGTTTCTGCAGGCTTACTCCTAACACATTAAGAAAAAAAAATGAAAAATTTTTCAACTAGAATACTTATGATTAGAGATATCATTGCAATAGTAACCATTATATATCACTCACAGTCGGCCTCATCGGAATCGTCTTCGGCACCGCAATTCTTCACGAGATCGCAACGCAACTTGTTCGGGATGCAGTAACCGGTCTTGCTGCACTGGAACTCATCGCAACTGGGACCTTCCTGGATCTCAGTCCAGATTATGCGGAAACCCTGTGATCCTACCGCTTTGTCGGCTGTTATAAAACTAAAAACGGGAAAGATTTAATTTGTAAATACAGAAAAATATAAAAAGGAGCTTGTAGCTTCTTTGAAGATATAAACAGATTTCGATGAATTCTAGAGTCCGAAAGAATATCTTGATATAAGAACACAATTTTTTTGCCATTAATGTTGAAAGCATTGCCAACATTAAGTTATTTGATATTTTATTGGGCGTGTGAAAATTCTCATGATTGACGATGTACTTCTATCAAAATTCTATCCCTTCGAGTTAACACCCTCGACGAATAATATTTATAACATTCTAAAGTGTATTAATTACACGTAGAGGGTAGCGCGCAATGTGCTTTCAAACTAAGATAATTTAAATTTAAATTCGAAACTCCCGAGATGTTACCCGTAGTGTAAAGAGGCGATAGCGCCCAAAACCAACCAGGAGACACGAGGTGGAGGCAAACAAGAGCACCGCCGAATAGAATCGAGTTAATCCACGGCCGATTTCCAAATTACGGCTAATGTATGCGTGAAGTTGACGACCGCTCGGCTTCTAATGAACGCGGTGCTAGAAAAGCCCCGCGCGGAAAGCGTAAACCGCTCGGCGAGTTATTACCATAAAATGCTAATATATGAGGCAGGCGGTTTGCTTTTTGCAAGTTACGAGAGTTACCGGGGTGTTAAGAGTTTATGTGTGTCCTGTGTGCGTATGTACGCCGGGTAAAATCCGTACCTAAATCGAATGGCGTTCGACTCTGAGACGTATTGCAGCTTCTCGACGGATCCTTTTTCTCCGCATAGTTCGATTGGAGTGCCGGATAGGTTGATCCACAATCGTAAGACGGCCGCTGGACATCCTCGAGCTATTAGAAGAAGGAAGGCATTAAATTAAAGACATTGTTTGATTCTGTTGTGTCATTTTCTTTTAAATTACTTTTAAAAATATTTTTTTAGACTTTTGAAGAAGCACGAGGACATGATTATGGTTATCTATCGAAACATTTATTGACGTGAATAGGCGTTTAGGAGAAGATGTCTGCTTCAGGGAAACAAAAGCTAATTGTGGGCTTACCAGAACTCATCGTACTGTTGCAAATCTGAGAATAAGCACCAGAAAAATAGGTTCATCTGTACGAAATGTGTAGACAAGTGGTCAAAGATTTGATTTTGATTTGAAAAATTCAAACAATTCAGCAGGGAAGAGAGCGCCGAAAAAAAGCGAAAACGGTTTCATTTGCAAGAAAAGTCATAGTGACGGTTTTCTGGGATTCTCGAGGTATGTTGTTTATCGACTACCAGGAAAGAGGCGGCCCAAGAGGTGACCATTACGCTTCACCACTGGACCAATTGAAGTGTGCTATTCAGGATAAACGTCCAAATCTGGCCAAAAAAAGACACTCTTTCATCACGATAATGCATCTGTTCACACGTCTCCATGAGTTACGCTTCCACATCCACCGTATTCACCGGATTTGGCTCCCAGTGATTGGTCCAAGAGTCCAAGAGATACAATTCTCATTATAGCAAGGGAATTAAAAAGTTCGAACGTCGTTGGTCTAAATGTGTTGAATTGCGTTGAAAAATAATGCGGGAAAACTAGACAAGTACAGTAGCATCCACGTACCATCTGAAAACGCTTCTTTCTTCAACAGTAACTTCAACGAGAGGGTGCTGAATCGACGCTACTTACGCGATTCATAAAATAACACTGCAAATTGCAAATTATAACCAACCGAATTGACTTACTGCCAGGGTCGCCTTCGATAGCGAACCGTTCGAAATCCAACAGTATTTTGTACTTGGGCCTGACGCTGATGTACCAATTGCACGTCTTCGCCGATAAACCTTTGCTCGGCCCATCGTAGTTATCCGGAAAATTGGGACTGGTTATGACCCCGTACTCCGTACTGCTGACGTTCGAGCCGCACTCGCCGAAGATTGGTTTCGCCGTCTCGAAGTTATAGCGCGCCTTGAAGCCACTGTAAACGCCCTCTGAATCGGCGTGCAAGAGCAGCTTTAGGCCGAGGGCGCCGCGGTTCGATTCTATCGGGCCGGGGGCCGACATGCCGCAATAACGACCGATAAGCTTCTCGTTACCGTCCCGATAGACGTTGAAGATTTCTAACCAGTCCTCTTGACAAACAATAGCTCTGAAAGGCGAGGTAATAATGAATGAAGTTTACAAATGATACATTGCGGATAGAATCTGTTAAACTATTATAAAACATCACAAAACTATTTTTTTTACCCAAACCATTCAAACTGCATCCTCCTCAAACATAATCATTCTCATATTTTCTTGATCAATCGAAAAATATGTTGCTCTCACAAAAGACATACGTACCCATAGGAGCCAATAGAAGAATTGGTGGAATCAGCGCGAACTTTAAAGTTATCGAACACCAAAATGACCTGTTCGTTTGGTGTGGCCAGAAACAAATATGTACAGTTGGTATCACTTGGATAATTGGAAGGATATCTAGGCGAGTTGAATTCCCCCCGCTTCCTGCTGGTACTCCTGTAGGTGAACGTGCATGTACCATCTGGAGCTGCTGTGCCCGGTATCCGATATTCTATGGAGGAAAAAAAGAGAAATGTAAGATTTTTTTACCAATAAAAATTTGCAGATTATAAACTTTTATGATACTACACATCATAAAAGATTCTTGTAAACTCTGTTAATAGTAGGCAAGCCGCAACATCTTTGGGAGCCCTTGTCTACGCCATTGGCAGTGACGAAAATAAATTTCTGTTTAAAGCAAAAATTCTTTCGACATTTACCGTTTCATGAAAAAATAATGGACCAACAATTCTTCTCCGTGAAGCTGCTATCCAAACACCAACCTTTTCATATACACATGGTTTGTTTATTAATAAAACCGTGAATGTGCAACCACGTTTTGTGCGAGAAGAGGAATTTGCCAAGGATATTATGACTATTCGTGTGATTTTCAAACCAATAGTATCGGCGACAGTCTCAACAGTTCTTTATTTGAATCTATCACTGCTACGTTTATGACTTGTTGCCGGAATTTAGCAACACAGCTCAAATAATTACAATAATATAACAAAAGCCTACAAAAGAATATAAATATTAAATTCACTTTTGACTCACTTTTCCAACAACAAAAATCTCGACCAGAATTAATTACGCATAAACATACTGTTTTCGGGCGCGTAAGTAAATACATTTAAAATCTGAATATTTGCAAACACTTTCAGATATTTGCAAGTTATATTTACTTGGTCTTCCGTTAAACGTTGCCGTAAGTTTGGAAAATGGAACGTTAACGCCTCCACTTAAGTAATATTATTCGGTAAAGGTCGAATTTGGAATGTCGAAATTTTAATTTAAAATTCTAAACCTCGACAAGCTCAAGCTCGAGTTTTCCTTTTTTTCTACTACTCTAGCGCTAGTAATCGCCCCCGTTTCGAGCTTTCGTAATTCCATTAAATGCGGGGTCACGCTTTTATCGATCAACCGCATCCCGGTAGAGATTTTCATATTTCCCAAAATGCAGCCGCTAACTTGGCGCTGGTGGAGAGATGCATTTCCAGGAGTTCTCTGTAACCTATGTTAACGTTTTCTTTTTTTTTTTTGATATTAAGAGTGTTTTAGTTATTATCAACTTATCTTCATCTAATTCTGAACACTAATCAATTTGCGAGATTTGTATTAAGAACGGAGCATTTTTATTTATTATTATCAGCGTTCATTTGGGGGGATTTTCCAAGGATTTTCATTTCAACGACTCTTACCCGTTTCGAACGTGTAGTTAGCTTTGAAACCTCTGCCCATCAGTTCCCCGCTGCTAAATACCATAACTAACCGAGGTCCATCCGACACCACGACCGACGGCTTAATCTCATCGCCGCACATTTCGTAGTCGAATTTATCGTACGAGTCTGTGGTTTCTTGACCTTTAAGATATATCTTGAGGTATCCGTCGGAACAACTGAAAGCAGAGAAGTGCCGGCTGTAGTGCAAGAAGTTGAATAAGGCACGTTTGCCAATAAATTTGTCCGGTATATCTTCGAAAATGTATTTATAGAAAAGCAATACATTTTCTAAGAAAAGAAATGCTCTACGTATTACCCTGTTTTTAGCGGAGTAAGATTTGGCAACATCGTAATTTGTTTTCAAACAAGACGAATAAAATTATAAAAAATTATTTGAATTTCAACTATTTACTCTTCTATAGATGTCGTTCACTCATGACCTTAATTTCGGTAGAACCACGCGATAAGAAATTTGTGAAACTTTCCTTCCGCAGCATATCGAAAAGTTTTTAGAGGTCAAGATATAAACAGATGTTTCAGCTCGCGAAAAACACACAAAAACCTTCTGGGCGATCCGAAAGATAAACTGGACATGGACAAAAGGTCCCGAAATGCGTCCTAAGCTACGTTTAGTGTTTCGATCGGCCCTCAAATGTTAAGATTTCATTAAGAAAATTTCGCATTTCGCATTTGTATTTGTATTTTAAAAATATTCATGCCATAATAACAATAATTCATAGTCCTTACAACCGATGTTAGAGACGCTTGTTTGGAAACATTTTGCGATGTTGGAGTCACCACTAAATTGTTAAAAATGTTAAAACGAAGCAATAAATACGCAAAAACGTAACTCCTTTAACTACTGCGATTATACAACAATATCTATTTAAATTCAAGATATAATAGGAAAACCATTTCCGACTCACTCTCCCTTCTTCCCCTTCGGTATTTCGAACCGCAGGAATTCCAGACGCACCCTTTCGAGATGCTGCGCGTCCTGCATGCCGTAGATGAAGTACCGACACACGAGCTTAGGTATGTATGGGAACGGATAGTTAGGACTGAACACGAATCCCGTAGATTCCTTCTTGCTGAGTATCTTTTGGTCGCACTCGGAGCCGCGTATGTGTTCACCGTCGTTTTTGCTTATGAAATCTAGACGAGGGAGAGAAAGACGATTGTGGATTATCAAAAATCACATCCTGTTTTGAGGCTATTTATTGAATACTCTAAAATGGTTCTGAATAGTTTTTTTTTTTTATTGAAAATCGTTTAAAAAACTGTTTAAACTAGTTCTCTTTAGCAATCCTCTAGGAAGCTCTAAATCTTCCAGAGGGTTTTTTCTACGTATAGAGTCAAACTATTTGAATCGCCGTCGCGAACTTATATAATTAATTAATTAAACTTATATATTTTTAAATGCTTCAATATTCATGAACTATAAAAACTTAAGTTAAATAGAATGAACGCTCATAAAATTACTTTTTTTTTTGTGGTTATATACATCAATTACAGAAATTCTACAAGCATGGTGATTCCTTTGTCTATTTTTTACTATGAATCGAGAGTCTTAATGCTTATTTAAAATAATTTCTTTTATTTTTTCGGATCTGATCAAATCAAATGCAATACCTAATTTTGTGAAAGAGTTGGAAAACTCAAAGATGCCTTTGAAGCCTCTGTTCTGAGTATTGGCAGTGCGTGGAAGGGTCACGAACGTGACCAACAAAGAATTCTCGGAGGAATACAACACCAGGTTACGCTGCTGGCCGCAGTAAGTGCCTATTACCGGGGAGGTCGTGTTAGGACCGTCGTACACTTTCACATAATCGAAAGGACAGCTGGAACAATAGATCAAAGCGTTCAAATTAATTTGGAACGCCGAATAGAATAAGCCGGTTCGGTTAGAATTCAAATCTGCAGGTACTTACTGAGGTCCGCCAAAGAATAGATCAAAATCCCTGAATTCTAGCCTAACCCTCTGACCGAGGGTGCCTAGGAACTTGTACGAGCAAGTAAGGGCTTTAGGGTACGCGCCCGGATATGTCGGTGAGAGAATCACCCCCGTCTGCTTCGCCGCACCGTTCACCAGAAAACTGCAGGGGGTGTTTGCTACCGGCGCACCAATCTCATATTCCGCTGGAATAGAAGGGTTAACATTTAAATTTCAACCATTTACTGATATATACGTGCCGGCAAAATTGTTCGTGCATATCGTTTTACAAGCTGTGTTATCCTACAACGTCCAGAAACGTATTCAACATTAAAGCTTAATATTCAACGAGATCCTAAAGCATCGTGGTATCGTTCATTTCCCAAAAACGGAAAAATATATACAATATTCTAGAATACATTATTTGTTTAAAGAAAAATCATTGACAAGTTATGGGAAAGTTATTCAAAAATTGTGAACATTCATGTATATTGAAAATTGAAGAATACGGGGTGTTAATCAAAAGTTCCCGTTTGTTTTAAACTCGGTAAGACTGCCACAGAAACACATAAAATGTTTGCAAAAATGGTCGAACATCGGATAGTGACAATGGACCTTTCAGATGGCTATCATCCCGTGTTACACTATAACAAGTCGTTGCTATTCGGAATGCAACTGTGAATAATCGTCCCCGAGAATTATAACATTGTAGGGTATTGTCTGTGGGAGAATATGAGAAGGAGATGTCTAGGGAAGCGGTGCAGAAGCGCCCGACTTGGCTACCTGTGTCTCCTCTTTCCAAAGATGAAAGTCAAGTTGAAGGAGTAAAAATTTGACACGAAAGAGGAGGCTGATGTAGAATCGCGGACGGTGCTAAGCACATTAACAGAGGAAAATCTCCATAATGCATTCCTTCCGTTCTAAAGATGCTAGGGTTGGTGTCAGTACTCCCCTAATGTTGAAGCTGACGAAGGTAAATTAAATCATCTGGAACTTTTGCATGTAAAATAAAACAAAAAAGTTTTACGATAAGACTGCTAAATTCAAATAAAGATTTAAAAACACTTACAATCGTTGATAAACTGGTATCTACCGCTAAACAGATCGCTCGTCGAGATGTTCTTATCGGTGTAGAAGGCCAAAGCGATCGCCCTGTACAACGAAATCCTTCGCCTAGGAGGGATGGGGCCGCAATACCTTCCGCCGAACGGCGAATTGATCAGCTCAGATGGATCCGGCTGCGACACCTCCGAATAGACGTCCATGTATTCATGAATACAGCTGCAAACAGAAATAGAGTTGATAGTGTTGCAGACTTCCTTCGTAGGGAGGTAAAAATAAGGCGTTCTGTTTTGTAGTTGATGTTCGATAAACAAAAACAAAGCGTACAATACGACAAACATTTATCATGAACACTATGCAACAACAACAGCGACAAGAAGGGTAACAAAAACAAAAGCATCTATCAAACATGCAACGAATTATGCACATTTGCAAAAACGACTTAAGAATCCGAAGATTGAACAAAAATCAATAAAAGAATAAAAACGTAGGCTTCCGCGGCCAGAGTCAGTTGAAACTAAACGTGTTCCGGGTTTGAACCGTGTCATGTCGTTGGTTAAAATAACCCAACCACCGGAGGCGAAAACCAACAGCAGTTGGTTCACGTGCTGAGTTACCGTGATCAAGTGCTTCCCGCTCAGTTAGTTTCGCCTCTGGCGTGGTTCACACGTTGAGTTACCGTGCTAACTGTTGTCATCACTCTCCTGAAGAAGCCCCATACGATTGTGGGCGAAACGTCGAGTTTTATTTTAACCAACAACATGACACCGTTCAAACCCGGAACACGTTTAGTTTGAAAAAATCATTAGTTTATTTGCCTGTTTTTGGATCGGAGAATATTTGAAACACTAGTTTTTGGTTTCTGTTCCATCGTTTTCTTTATTATTGCATTAATATCATCGTAGTTATAATAATGTATTAAATAAATAATATCTAGGGTTTGACAATTGAAATTGAACTCCGATCTTCATTTTACTCACGTTTGGTGGTTTTTCTACACCTTTTATAATTCTTTATTCCTGTTATTCCTGTTATTTCGTATATTTACATTTAAATATAAACCTTTCATAATCAAAACCTTCCATCACCGCATTATTATCAACAAGTCAACACTAACTTCTAAAGCGATAAGAGCTTGGTTTCCGAGAAATATCTTCCTTATCTTGAATCGATTCCTTACCGCCCGAAGATCATAAGATTAATAAACTAAAATATCTAATGCATGCAGAACAAGAATTACATAATTGCTTGTGCAAAAAATGTTCCTCTAAGTAAACAATCTCATTCCCGTTAGCAAATCTTACCTGGATTTATTGGGAGTCTTATCTACAATGCAATCCTTATAAAGTGATTGGGTTTAGCGAGGCGTATAAGGTAGATCTTTTTGGATTTAGATACATTTATTGCCATCGACAGATTACCAAAAACGTAAAGCTCTCAAAACTATCGATTTTCAAATGTAATATTTATTAATGATTTAACTGTTGTATGATGTATATTTTATCCAGAACTTATACATTACTGAATCCAATCACGAAGTACATCTTCTTACATGGTCACGTGATGTAGCTAAATAACTTTGTACCAATGTATGGACCCTTACCAAAACATATTACGCAAAATCCAATCTCGCAAAATCAAATAACGTGATTGGCACTAAATATTTTATATACATAGGTCTGTACATAAACAGATGTATGCAAAAGCTTTTAAGGGGATAGAATATTTAATTTTCAAATATATGATGATGAAAGCTCATGCGTTTGGGTGCGTTTTAGATATATCATATTGAACAGATCTAAGTATAGAGATGTTACACAAATAAGGATCAAAAGAAGCATTTTTGGTGAGCGTGTGAATGTTCGTGTGGTCAAAACAAATCGTGCATTTAACATTAATTTTGTTAATAGTACAAAAAAAAATCAAAATTCAGTAAAACCGGCGCATCCATCATAATTGCATGTTTATTTTAAACAGATTTTGAATTTAAGATCTTCATACTTAGATCTATCGCTTCGGATAGTACAAGAAACAAAGGTATAGTTAATATTTTAGGAGAGAGCGATCGTGTTTATAATGTGGGGGAACGCATAATCGTCAATAAGAATATGATAAATTACAGGTTACAGATATATAGGGCTCGTTACGAGAAAGAGAGAGACAAAAACGTGTCGTGGTACTCACGCAGGGAGGTCTCCCACTGCAGCTCCACTGTCGAAGCAGCAACAATCAAGAACAATCAGTCAACAACACGTGACATGAGCATCCGTATACGTGCAATGAGAGATCGCGTCAGAACACGCTGCGATGTCTTCCGTCTAGTTTTCAACTACCGCAGCTAATTAACACATACTTTCCTGCTGCACATATTTACTTTTAAAAATTGCTCTGGTAGGATTTTCAACTTCTCAACTTAGCTTAAATTTGAAGGAAAAATTAACTTTAACTGATTCATTAAATTTTAATGTTACCATTTCAATCCGAAGTACACAATAATAACGTTGCAGATTGCTTTGGATACTCTACAGTATATTACTGGCTAAATTATAAAAACAAGCCTAAATGATATTGCCTCAAAGGACTATTGTTGGCTTCATTTTCTTTTTAAATTTTATGAACGATCTTCCTTTTTACTTATAACATAAAATCAACTCCATCCTCCATGTTGCTGTTTTTCTCAATTAAATCCACATTATAAAAGTAGTCTAAAAGGCTTTCAAGCCTCAGCGTTAAGATGGCGGGACTTATCGGTAATATAATTGTCCATGCATTGAAAGATACTGTTAAAATTTTAAGCCATGTTGGACACTCGGTTGTTGTTTAACAGTGATTTCTTTGTATCTACCTTTACGCTTAATGATTTTAATAATTATAAAAAGCATGAAGAAATAGAAAGGGCAGACAATTTCAGTGCTGATTTTTGGAATTCGCCATACAAAGAATTTCCTGATACGGACTAAAAGATGTTATTTTCATGAAACTTTCGCAAAGGGCTCTGGATGGATCTTGAATTCATTGAAATTTATGCAATAAATCTAAAAAAAAAACGTAGATTGCCTTCGTGCTTCAGATGTTTTTTGGAAATTCAGATTAAGGGGCGTAATAAGTGCTGAAAGGTACTGTGAGAGTTCCGTCAATTTTTGAAATTAGAAACATGGAAATTATTTAGGCTTTCTGTTTGAAATAAAAAAAAAATACTATTTCGACGTTTTTGACGAATTAAGGAATAAAATCGGTAAACCTTTAATTAGAGGCTTTAATAGAGTTACTTTTTTAATGTTTGGACTTTTTTTTACAATTTCAAAATTCATTAAAAAAATTAGCGCTTCTTAGCACCACATAGATGTAAATTGCATTACATTTATTACACATTAATTATTAAGACATTATTAAATTGCTGCAGACGTGGTAAATTTCGAAATTCGCTTCCAAATGTTACTCCAACACGCACAGTATGTATCTTACATCCTAATTCATTGTTAATTTTACGCAATCTGCACATTCCGTAACTCTCTCTCGGAGTGAAAGATTTTCGACAAGAGCGCCGTTATGCATCAGGATGCAAATGCAAAATGCAGCAGGAAAATATGCTCGAGATACTTGTTCACTTTCGAAATATGTACACAAATCAAAAAAAAAAACATGTCATGTTGCAAATTGTTTCCTAGATATATAACAAACGGCAAATCCTCATAATACACACATACAGACATCAAAAAAGAAAAGAAAAACAATGCTTTCGGTTCCGCTACATCGCAATCATCTACATTTAGTAGCAGCTCAATATCTTACAAATCGCCAAATAATCTTACACATAAACAATAGTGACACTGTATTAAAAGAGTTTCCTGGGCAAATATCAAATATTGTGTAATAACATCCGTATAATTTCTTAAAGATCTTCTAAATAAATACCGTCTTCAAAAAAAAAAATATTGTTCTGTGTGTATCAAAATACGCGTCTCTTAATGTACAATTCCAAACATCGATTTCTCGAAAATTATTGGAATTACACGGAGATAAAAAAAAAAATTACGATTTCTGTACTCTTGGACATATTTCACAAACTAATCTGCAGTTAAAATACATTTTATGTGAAGCCAGAGGACGTGTTCATTTGTGCATGTGATAGTGGTGTAATGCTGATATATATGCGGATACTAACTCGGGCGGTGTCCCTCGGAGAGCAAAACTGGTAAACACGACTTCAACTCGTTGTCCCGGCACTGCTAGGAATGTATATATGCACTGGCGAGAATGGCTCCAAGGATTTACAAACTCCGGCGCGTAGAAGGAACCGTTTTGCGGACCTCCAGGTCTGCTCACGAATGTCTGGTCACACTCTGCAAGCAAAGGAGATGGGTAAATATTTAATCAATTGATTACCGACTACAGTTAGTTTCTATTTTTCGTATTAAGTTGTCAACCCGATTGTCAACACGAGTCAAATTGAATCTGTCAAATAGTAATCTTTGATGTACAATGTGTTCTTTAATATAGACGGAATACGACTCTGTACAATGTAAATGTATACATTGAGGAATAATGAGACTAGTCTTACTGGCAAAATTAATAATGATTACGGTTATTTGTTCTGATTACGCTGACGACGCAATTAATGACACAGCCACAGAATTAACTTCATCAGTAAGCGGCAGTGAGGATTTCGATGATCGCAATAACAGTAGTAATAATAATGACGAATGCGATGAATGTAACGATGATACCAGCGATGACAGGCCGTCAATCTCAACCCAAATCCTCAGTTTAGCCCAAAAAGCTGCTAATCAAGCGACAGCAGCCCAGGCAGCTCAGCAAGTCGCCGGCCAACAAGCATCTCAGCAAGTTAAATTACAACTGGCGGATAAGGCTTTAGAAGCAGCAGCTGCAGCGGATGCAGCTGCCGCCGGTAAGCAATCAATAGTCGAGCAAATCAAGGACGAAATTCGTGACGCTCAAATGATGAGGAGGAAACTCAAGCATAGTTTGAGAAGGGATCAGAAACAGCTCCAATTAGCCGTTTCAACCGCCAAAGGCTCCATGAGCGAAGTACAGTGTTTAGCGGAAATGTTGCGTTTCGCCGAAACTCATTCTGCTGACGCCCAACAGGCGGCACAAGGTGCCCAAGAGGAATTGTCCGAGCAGCAACAGATGATCGAGCACGTTGACAACCATAGACAGCTCTTGAAGAAGAAACTAGATTGCGCTAAAGAGGAGCTAGGTAATACTAGGAAATTAGTGATGCAAGGATTTAACGCCGCCACTCAGGCGAGGGAGGACGCTTTAAACGGTAAAAGAACATCACTAAATGATAGGCTTCAATCTAGGGTCAACCGAAAATTTTTAATGACATCGCTATTGTAAGAAAATGTATTAAGCTTATAAATGATATGTGGATACATTTTGAGCTTGTGTTAATTTGAAGCTGCTTTTAAGTAAAATTAAGAGGGTAGCAAGCATTTTCCAGATCTGAAGTATGACATAGTGAGATTCAGAGGATTGGCATTAATATGGCCCATCCATTGTTATTTTTTTCTAGTTTCCTATAAAAGGTAGTAATGGAAAAAACATCAAGTATGCCCTATAATCCCACTACGACCAATATCACGAAAATAGCAGAGACTAGATAGACTCGTGTTTATTCGTCTCATAAGATTGGCTTACTGGTTTCCCCGAGAATCGACAAAACACGAGTCTGTCTAGTCTCTGCTAATTACGTGAAGCGCACGGAAAGTGAAGAACTTTAATAATAACTTTCTCATCGACTTCAGTAAAAAATCTTATTCGTATATTTCACCACTTTAATATTACAAATGTTCAAAATCAATTCACCCATCTCTTTATACAAACTACTCCTCTGTATCAACTTATTTCCATTATGTTCTTCCACTAGAGCGCTAGTGGAACGAATACAATAGGTACTACTACCACGGTTTGAGATTTAATTGTATGTCCATTGTCTGCACATCGAGGACAAGTTCTGCGCGAAATTAATAAAGTCGAAACACCCTAAAAAGCAAGACTAGAATAAATACAATAGGGAGATTCGTTTTGGAAGATGTTTGAAAAAACGTTTCATTTATGAACGTGACGTTTAATTTCCTTCTTGTTTGAGCGAGGTGAGTCAGCAATTTTACTTTTTGATACAAAAAATACGCTTTGAGGGGTTTTTATACTTATAGAGACGGCTAGATAGGTTGATAAAGGCATATCGAAGAGGGAAATATGAATTGAAATAAAACTATATTCAAAAGGGCAAGCAACTGTTAAGTCACTACCCTACTAGCACGGACGGTTGGCGCAACGTTGGCCCCCACTCGCGGATAATAGGTTTATTGTAACAGGATGCCTTTGCGTGTGTTAGTAATCTTAGTACTCTAGGATCTTCTTCCTTCAATTCAGTAGATGCAAGAAATGGCCCGCTGAAATGTTGGTATCTTGTCAACACATTTGCATAGAGTATGTTCTGTCGTCTCCATATCTTCTAGACTTAAACCACAGATTTGATCTTCAGCTTTTCCTAGTTGAAATAAATGAGGAATAGCAGGAATCCTCCCAGTAACCTAAAATCCCATTTGCTGAACGATAGAACCAAATTTGCTGTCTTTCACGAGCCTGATATGTGTGCGTTCGCCTGTTTTTGTCCTGTAACACTTTTCCAGTACGATGCCCTTTGATTATCCTCCCATGTCTTCGTTCTTTGTTTAGGTGGCTCTTAAGGAAACTACAAAAGGGGTTAGGGCATGTTCGCTGCTTCTTTGACCGGCTTATCTGACTTTTCATTTCCTTCAATTCTTTCATGCCTTGAGATCCCACCGTAAATTCAGGTGGTTATTGCGTCTGAGTTGCCCTAGGTTGTGTATCAGATCAGATTCATATGTGTAGGCCTTAATAGCCTTTAGAATTGCTTGAATAATGTTGGTACAGAGTCTTCTAGGCATTTTATAATGTTAGTAAGGCCCGTTAATGCCTATAATTGTTCCAACACCTTCTATAATCAAGCAGTTCGTATAACATGCCAGGGTACCTCTTTTACCTTAAGCGGCGAAGCGGTGTTAATTTCAATAAGACCTTCAGCGCTGTTGTGCGACAGGTACGCATAACGCCTATGATGTTGAGACGTGCAAGTCTCTGAATTTCTTGAAATTGCTGTTGCACAGTTTTCGGAGATTTTTTTTGCCAATAAACCAAAGACACGTAGGAGATCAGGGTCTAATTATTGCTGTATATAATCAGAAGGACAACCTCAACTATAAATAATTTTCCCGAATTTAGACCAATAAATATTTTATACTCAACATCATTTCAAACTTACCGAAATATCTGACATGCTTATAATACGATCAGTTTAAATTCTACCGAATCCGTCATTAAACTTTCTGACACTCGTTTTCATCTCATCAATTTATTTTCTGTACCACTAAAGTTCCTAAATTTAGACCGGATACTCACTCTTTCATATTCGAACCAGAACATATAAGTAAGTGGATTTATTTCTGCGTATTGTAACAAGTCTCCCAAAATGAAAAACGATAGATTCTCCAATAGAAATGTGGCTAAGAATTCACTTATTCCCTTGCCTGGATGCTTGCTAAGATTTTGAAAGGCAATCAATTAATCCTTTGGCGAACGCAGGGGGGAACATTCGTAATTATAACGCCGCATTAGGAACATGATCGATAAAGTTACTGGAGTGTTGTTAAGCTTCCGATGGGATTGTATGCATTTGGGAAATTCACGCAATCGATTCAAACTTAATTTCAGAATCCCGGGTATTTATTGGGAAATGGCGACGTGTTATGGTGTCAGGATATGAAATTTCTCAATGAAATTGCAAATAAATTTATATTTTCGATGTGGTGCACTGTTTCCGCTTCATACGTAGCATTTACGGCAACAAATTATGCTGATTTTTAATACATTTATGTTGATATCTGGTACCGCGTAGCCATAGTAACCTGCATTCATTTAAACTAATTTAGAATAACCCCATTTCAACTGTTTATATCGAAATAAACGAAGTTTGTGTAAATATTATTTCCAGCGTATCATTTCTCATGCCAACACATGTATGTATAAACTCCATGAGTCACAACATTCTTTTTTATACTATTTACACATATGCCATTATAAAAAAGAATCCGTAAATAACTGTATAATGTATACACATTGCGCACATTTTATCCAGCAAATGTATAAATAATTTTAAAGCTAAAAATGGCGAAATTATCGAGTAGTACAACAATCTCAATGAAAGCCTATCCCAGAACTTTCGTAAAGAAGAAAATCCGCGTTGTATTACGAGTGAAACTCAAGAGAATGGCCAAGTTAATATTATCTTGCTGTTTTTCTACTAAAAGCCCGGTGAATCTGCAGGTGAATATTAGAAAAAAGAATTGTACGACTCCCGAACGTTTACAAGATGTTTTTGATGAAATGGAAGATGATTCGGGAGTTGATTTGACTGAAGTAAGTAGTAATAATAGTGTTTTCGAAAGCTCAACTTAAAAAATTGAATATTCTTAAACAAGAAACATCGTGGCATCAGATTTTTACCATATCGCGTTTATTAAATGTATATTATTGTTATTTTTTAATGAAATTAAAGGATCTGATGTAATTAGTTGTTTGTATTACATTTAAAATTGCACAGCCTCCCAAAGTAAATGTTAAAATAGTATTTTATTAAGAAAATAAAGCAAGCAAGAAGCCCGTTTTTTCCGATAAAATTTTACTTTACAATAATTTTTTTTTTATTAAAACATGTTTTATGTAGTTTGGGAGTCGTAAATTTATGTCTGTATGTGGAAGTAAATAGACACGTTGTATGTTTTCGAATCGATACATATTTCAAATTAAACGTTGAATTCGGCTGCAGGAGTACCGATACCTAATTTTAAATGGGTAACTTAGATGCTAAATATAAAGCCGATCAATAGGATTGGTGAAGGACGATTTTACCGAATTCTAACGCTGATTTCAAATGAAGCTTAGGTCATGGGAAAGGGTTACTCCGGGATAGTAGGCCGAACAGATTTTACACCCGCCTATTACGAATTTTTCACAAGTAAAAATTTTCATTTGAAAAATCAAGTACGAAGCAACCTTTAATCTGCTGATTTTACGTTTTGCATTTTGTTCAAAATTTAATAAGCTTCACGCCGAGACCTGTACAAGCTATAGGAAGGGCCCCGGGTGAAAATACTCGATATTACTTGCAGTGATTACTCCAACATTTTTTTTATGAAATCCCCAAATAATGTAATATAAATACCAAAGGTTTGATAACATTGTGACCAATAACGGAAAGCGGAGCTGGAAATAGAACGCCCACACAATGTTTTCCCATGAAAATTAATAAAAAAGAAAATAAATGGATGTCTGGAAGTGAAGTTTCGAGCTTATTATATTGTTTTCCGTGTGTTTGGTTTTATAATACCGCGTTTGGATCATCGGCTTTCAGTTAGGCTAGAGCCGGTGCGAAAGATTTACATTATCTAACTACTAATTCCTGTGTGGCATTGGCTTTACTTGGTAAAATAATTATTCCGCTATTGTCGATTATATCGAAAAAGTTAGGGAAAGTCGTTACACCACGTGAAGGTAAGCGTTTTTTTTGTAGCATTGTGTTTCATTTGTTTCCGCCCGGCCGGTGTATTAAAACTGGCTCTTAGAGATCATAATGGCAGCAAAAATCCCAATTTCGTGGTATATTTAACGAATGGATTGATTTTCCTGCTAATTTGAATCTGACGCTTCCAGAACATTCGAATAATGTCGAAATAAAGGAAATTCGGATACACGGCAGGATAAACTTTTACATTCTATGTTTGCTGTTTGTAGAATAAACATTTCAAATGAAAAATTTCAGTTTATTGCAAATTGGACAATCAGTTCTTTAATTCTTTGTAACAAATTAGTAATAATTTTATTTAAATATATCTTTAAATGTAAAATTTATGCACTTTTGGGGATTTAAATGAATTAAAGATTGACGCAGATATATAAATACCTTTATGCATATTATATTCACTGCTACGCTCGTATTTTTTAATAATTCGTCAGCAATTCCTTTTTTCAAAGATTATTGTAAGCTAAAGGTAATATGTTAGAATACATACAACATACTCCTGACAAAAAGAAAGCTTCAAAAGAGCGTCTTTAAGGCTGCTAAATACATTGTAACCCACCTACCCAAATCGAAGGTCTCTCTAGTTAGTCGAAAGCTCCATTTCTAGAACAAAAGTTCTTTTCCTCGCCTGTTATTTTTGCAGCGTGGTTGGCAGAAGGATAGAGTAAAGGATAGGAAGTCCAGCCAACGATGGTAGTGATGAGAATAGGCAAAAACTTCTTCTGTATCCCATCGGCCCACTTTCCATAATTTCTAAATTATAGTAATATTTTTCCAGGACAAGTTTCTGTGTACGTTTAGCTATCTCGAAGTGAAATTTCATCAGTCAATAATCAGTCCACATCAAGCACTATCAAGCATGTTTATAAAATTGTTTTTCATAATTAAATATATATTAGCTAATAACTTTCACCCCACTCATAAAGAAGAAAAATCGCACATTTTCGCGAAATATAAAAGCTCCGGGACATACTAGAAAATAAAGATATTGTATATCATTTTAAAGCGTTGCAGTTTATTATTCCGCACCACATTTTACGTTTCGCAAACGTACAGACGGAAGCGACGTTGCATTTATAGGGTCTACGGAAAATAAATACGACGTCTCGCAGTGCATCCGCATCTAATTCGGAGATATTATGTTGCGAAATATTGCATTCGTGAGACGCAATTTTCTCTTAATCTTCGAGCAAACACGAAACGATTCCGCAATAAGGGTGGAATAAAACTTGTATTTTCCTACTCTCAGGTATTAAGCGGCGTTGTTAAATCTACGAAAGGATTAGCAAAGTAATGTTAGAGGTAGAATTCTAAACGGTTTCAATAGTAAAACGACAGAAAGATCGTAATAATAAAGGCTTATTGTCGATGCTGCATAATGGTTGAGTTTATACGCTTTAAATGTGTTTTAAATTTGGATAGTATTTGTTTAATTATCGTTACGAGCATTGTAATGTTCTAAATTAAGAGTCTTCCGAATTAGAACAGGATCTCCCCGAAGACTGCGAATATTACTTCACTTAATAATTGCGTTGCTTGATGAAAGGGCAATTTGAAGTCTAAAAATATCTCATTTTAAACTGGAAAAGCCAAACTATTCTAAATATTTTCTTGTATACTCTTAGAGTTGGAAAATAATTAATTTTAAGCTGATAGTGTAACTGTAGAAGACAGTAAGCCACAGCTGGTGCTGGTGAGCGTAAGAACAGCTTGTAGCAAGGACTTGAACTGTTTTTATTCTCTTATAATACGGACGGGTAAATCACTTCAGAAAAACTGGTGTACACGTGGACATTATCAAGATTACGAAGTATTCTAATCGAAGATCGTTGAGATTATCAATAAATATTGTTAATATTGTCCAATATTATTGATAAATCTTAAATATTGCTGGATTTTGCGTTAGATTGTTGGGATTGCAATGGGACGCTTAACGAAACGAGCATCAAGCATACATGTTTCCCTTTATCTTTTAAAAAAAATTTTTAGCTTCATAATATATCAAATATATATTCCAATCTAAAAGCCCGCATTATCTTTAATAATTGTTGTTATTACATCGTGGATTTTTCATAATTATATCAACTATTTTGGTTATTTTACTGCCTCATAAACAATGGTATTTTCTAAATGAATTCATCAACGTACTAAATTTAGAGCCACATGTCCGTAGATGCCAACGATAATGAACTAAATAAACACTACATCGACGAATAATAAACGTATTTTTAACGGTATGCGAGCTATTCGTAATCGGCGATCTTAATATTTCATTTAGAAAGCCATCAAAATTAATTTTAACTCTGCAGTGCATTTTCACAAATTTAATTTTTGTGCATCCAATACACGTGGAGTATCCGACGCAATTACTGGAAACGGTGATAAAATATGAAATCGTTTTGGTTGGCTGGCTATAAAAGGCTATTAACAATAATCCCCAGTATTGCGTTTAGTTAAATATGTATGTGTACATATAAGTGAAAACATTTGTAGTTAAGTTTAACAGCGTTTAACTAGAACATAACAGATTGAAATGAATATTTGATGCCTATTTCAAAGCCATTGAAGTGTAATAAGCAATCGCTAAAAATTAATAAAAAAAATTATTTTTCGTAAATTAATTGATGTTACTTTCAGTACTTGCATTATTATGGGTGATTAGCAATAGCATGGAATATTTCAGCGCAAGATGAAAGGTTGGTATTAACTTTTGGACATTAGCTCACATCTGTGAGTTTGTTGTTGTGTTACTTAAAATACCAAAAATGCCACACGTCTTACGACAACCCCAAAAGAGAAAATCAAATTTCCATCAAATTGTAGAAATTGACAAAAACGCAAACAAAAACATTTTTTTTAGCGCCCTAATCCCCAGATTTTCACGATTTTTTGATTTTTGTAAATGTCTCTATTAAGTAAACTAAAACAGATATATTTTTTTTTTGATTAAAAGTACTCAAGGATGACGCAAATCATTTCTGGAAAAATAAACGGGACACCGGGGAGAGATCAGAGTACCATGTAACCCCTCAAAATTATTTCTTTTTTTTATTTAATATAAAGTAGGCCATTAACGTATATATTTGTACGGTGCCCGAATAAAATTATAGTAGAAGCACGTAGTGGACACAATGGCAGTGATTAACGTATTAGTTACAATATTTCAAATAGCCAACATTGGCAGCGGAATAGTTCCTTTAATGTCTGAAGAAATCGAGTTATATGTTCAACAAGGAAACATGTTCTCTTTTGAACATGTAACAGGATAGGAAGTATGAACGATGAGAAGGGCCGCATGAAGCGCAATTTGTGAAAGATGTAGCAGAAAATGAAGAAGACAATTTCCAATAGATAGTATTATTAACTCAGATTTCAAAACTAAAGCTGCAAAATAGTAAAACAAAGAGACGTTCTGTAAAAAGTGAGACGCATAATTTCAAAAAATGTGAAAACGCTAAGCCAGTTATAAAAATGGGAGAAACAGAGAACTTATACAGGTAGGCTCTACAGTTTCATCGAAATCTAAATTTTCGGGTTGCCGATGTTCCCTTTAAAGCTTCGAAGAAAGAATAACACTCAGGCTTGTGTAAAATAGTTATTTATTTTTTTCTCATGTATAATAGTTTCTTTGGTTCATTACAAAACATACAAATCATAAAATCATCTAATTCTTCCCCGCCATGTCGCTTGCGGAGGGAACAATCTTCAAAACGTTTCGATATCACCGACATCTTCAGTTACTACGAGCTAACTGCGAATTATCCGAGGTATAATTTATAATAATCATAATGATATTGTAAAAACTATTGTCAAATTACTTACAGTTATGGTATACAATGTTATCGCAAAAAGTAACCCTGATACCCAGCCAAAATGTCTTATTATTATTTTTCTTATTATACGGTGTTGAGATGCATAACATAAACATAACGAAATAAATACCTACAGAACAACAGTGGAGGGCAGTGAAGCTAAGCCATGCTTCATTTTAGAGAATTATATGAACATTAATTTGATGGGAAACCTAAAAGTGTTAGGTAAGTATAGGGAAGAATATGCAAGAGATACAATATATTACATAATATAAAATATACTTAAGTATAAGAAAACGCTGGTGACTTATAGTTTGTAGTTCTTCCTGAAATAGTCAAAATTGCTGAAAAAAGAATCGTATGTTGGAGTTACTCCGTTTGCCACATCTTCACGAAGTGTTTAGGCAAAAACTAAACATCTCGCAGTTTTAGAAATTATCCCATTTTATTAAAAAAACGCGTAACATTATTTTAAAAAGCTTCATGTTCTCAATGCAAGTTAATTTAATTTTTGATCCAGCTAGTAACAAGCAGCTCTTGCCCAAAATGTGGAATTGAGTATAAAAAGGCTACAACGGAAGACTGTAAGATACAGTGTGTTGTACCTAGTGCACATGTAATATAAATGAGGAGGTCCATTGAAAGTCACAGCTTTTGATATAATTCAAAACTCAGTACTTATTTCTTTATATGACCCTGAGAAGTTAGAAAGACGTGGTAATGTTTTTGAAATCTTCTGAATCAGTATCTCCCATCTAACACAACACGATAGGATATCCAAAAATACTTTATGTAGAACACGTGTAGTGAACCTACACTATTTGCAAAAAAACACACAACTCAAAAATTGCGTCTTGTAATGTAGCTCCTCAAATGCTACTAAATCTTGTACGTCGGTAGTGGTATTTAAAATAGCTTCAAAGACAACATTTTATTAGATGTACGCGATATATTTATGCGCAAATTGCAAGTATACTCTTATACAAGAGTACGCGGCTTCGCAAGTACTTAAAAAATTTTATTACTCAATTATTAAAGCAAGTAGAGCTGATATCGATGATGTAATTAAAAGCTGTAGATCGTATAGGGCAAGTCAGAGTAAATACTAACTTCTTTATATTAAATAGAACACCCCGTATATTGTTGAAGATTCTAATAATCCTTTGAAAGATAAATCCGAAAATAAAGGGCTTAAAAATCACGTTTGGAATCTGCTGAACAGATGACAAATAGGCAGTAATTTAAACAATAACGTTTACGAAAATATGCCGCTTAATATTGAAGGTTTAAAGGTTGGAATTCAGATACGTGAAATTCGTATATCTTACGAGAATTTAGTGTCAGCCTTAGCTATTGCCCAGCTGTCCAATTTTCAGGTGTTTCTAATTTATATTGATAACTTGCGGTGACGGCCCAACGGGATGTATAACCTTCTTGTTCGTTTATTTAAAATTCGTGTTCATCTATCTTTTGAACAGATAAATTATTTAAGGTGTTCCAGTTGATATTTTTCCAACTTGCCCTGGTATAGTTACAGAAGCGGTTTTTAACATTCGTCAATAGTTTTTGAAATATTTGCCGGATTCCGGACTCGTTTAGAAAGAAGCTGCGTACTCCTGCCCATGTGTACCCTATTAACTGTAAAAATCAGGTTATTGATTGTAGAAATATGATAAAGAAAGAAAAGGAACTAGTTTACTCAGTATGTGACTGGCGATTTATACAAATACAGGTATCGTTTCTTCCATTCTCCCCAACATCAATAATTTAACACGCCTTTTCTAAATAGAATAATAATGATCAAAGAAAAGAACATTTTGTGAAAAAAATAAGAAAAATAATAAAATTACCTTTGTTATACTGTAAAAAAAAAAAAACCCTTTCCGAAATCATGTTTCGCAGATTATTCATCAAAAAAAGATCATTTTGGCGCGGGGGTTACCTTACTTTTTGCAAAACTTTTCCTCACAATATATATAATCGTGTATATTTTTTTTTGTTTCTCAATCTTCTCTATAAAAAAATCGATAAATATTACGCTTATTACACATTAACCATTTTCAAATATGGATATTATAATACGTATTACTTTATATGTATCTAAAATATAAGCCACTAGATTCAATTCACACACATATTTACGATGAGGATGATGAAACGATGAGAAATCTGATGATGCACTTGGTTTTCAACGTTGTAATAACGATAATGAGGATTATTTAATATTTATTGACGAGTATAGCATCAGCCGTTTTTTTTTTGGATGAATGTCGTCTTGTATTAGGATATGCTTTTTTGGGTTTTGTTTCCTTTCCTTCCTTAGGTTTGTCGTATGACGTCTTCATCTTGACGTTTTAATCTTCACGAGAAGTTGTCATCGTCTTCCTGGACTAATCCCTCCGTCTCTATGGTGGATATCCCGCGAGGGGCTCGCTTTCTTTTCTTCCTTGTCATCCTCTCCATGGTATTTCACAAATCAAAGGAATCAAATTAGTTTCTCTCAATGTAACCGGGGCGGGTGAATCGGGAAGAATTCAAAGTCCTACGATAAAATTCGCGTACTTCGCGGTTCGTTTTCACTAAGACGATTGCGGATCGCCTATCGACTGTCCGACCACGATTATTAGGACGATAAAAACGGCGAGCAGCACCAGGATACAACAGATCGCGACCGCTACCATGGTGTATCGGTCGTCGTCCCCGTAGCTGCCGGTTCCGATGCACACACTCGGTGTGCGCGTCTCTGACCGACGTTTTCCCCCCGAACGCGGGAGTCGGATCGCCCCGCCCTGCCCCGAAAACGGGGATGAAATATTGATTCGCCGTTGCCGCCGCCGCCGCCGTCTTAATGTGTTCCCGCTCGGTGGCGGTCCTCGACCGTTACGAAAACGGCGGCGAGAAGATGGTCAAAGTTACTTGCGCCCGTATCGCCCGGGGAGGCCGCTTGTCGCGGGCGCGAGATCTTAATCCGCTAGGTTCCCCATCATCCCAAATGATCGGGTGCTATCGGAGTATTTGCGGTCAAGGAATCAATATTAGGTGAAATTTTTTTCACGTCTAAAATAACTGGGAGATACAATTTCTCATTTGGTAACGTTTTCATAATATTTTATTAATATTTATATGCAGTGGGCAAAATGAGTAATGTCTTCCCCTTTGAACGTGCAAATATCATCATCGCTTTCTGAATAGTGTACTTCCTATTACTTTATGGTTCCTTATCCATCATCAAATGTTTTTTGAAAGTAAAGTGAAGGACCGAATACTTTTGTCAGCCGGTAATAGTTACTTCGGATCTCGGGGAATAACGAATACTCATCTCTAGTTAGGACTAATGAAAGAAATGTTTGCTACTTCTTTGGTCAGCTTATCTGCTTATTCTTCGATCGCTGGATGGCTTGGGGCCCATCGCATGGGCAAGACTTAGGTTAAATATTATCTCTGTTCTAATTTTTCTAACACAATCTATTTCCCTCCTACCAACTTTTCAATTTCATTATAAGCCAAAAGCACCCTGTATTTTCTGTTTACCGTTTCGAATAGACGGCTGTGATCCGCTCAAGCCCTCCGAATAGTCGAACGTGATTGCACTTAAAACCCAAGATCTACCAAACTTCAATAACGTTAGAGTGCTGCTTGCAACAGCTCAGGGCCCTCGAATGCGGATACCAAGCGCAGTGATGATAAGAAAATAAAAAGAACTACGATACGACGCAATCTTGTATCGATCTCCTAATAGCAAGAAAACATATATGAAAAAGACGAAATTGGGGAGCAAGGCAAAATGTTCTAACCTCCTTCTTCATACGCGACCACGCGATGTTCGGGGGGATTAAGTTTAAATCTGAATGTAAACAAATTTAAATAAATGAGTTTTTTAACGCGTGAAAATGAAGAATTATGAATTATTGAATTATGAAAAATGAAGAATTCGGATCTGATGTCTATATTACGTAGAGGTCGCTAAACTTCTATTAGTTCTTCGTTGTTGTAAAGATTAGTCCTGGACGAAAGAGTCTTACATGGATACTCTTCAATCAATCAAAATTGGAGGTACAAAATGTGAAAATTCATTTCTGAATTCACCATTTGCATGAAATAGATCCTCAACATGTGCACGCATATATTGAAGCAATCTGTAATTTTCTTGTTATTGGCGCAAATAAATTTCACATTGTTAACTGGATTTATGGGTTCTGTCTGTTAATTATACGAAGCAAGTCGCCTCAGGTCAACGCCGGTCAATACCAGCTGAACGCTATTTATACCGATTTGAGCCCCATAGAGTATAATTATTTAAATTATAGCATGATTGCTCTGTATACATACATACATGTATAAACAATTTTTTTTCTGAAAATGTACCTATTACGTAATTATTTTCACATTATTGTTATGTTAATTAATGAATGGTAACACAAAGCAGATTGTACATAAAACAAATATGAAGCAAGGAAACTTAACAACAATTTCAGCTAGTCTATATAACATGGATCTTCAGTAATAACTAGCATTAATTGAAGTTATGTTCCATTTTCAATAACATATGGCCGTATAAAGGATTTGTTAAAGCAGACGTAACAATATTTAACTTCCATATTCCACGAGATTAATGGTCCACAATTTCATGTAATCCGATGCGAGTAAAAGTGACAGTACAAATCGTTAATTTCGCACCTTTTTTTTCAACGAGGCATCAGTAGTTAAAGCTGAAAATTACGAGTAACAATGAATAAAACAGCTTGTCGATTTTATAGCTTACGTCGGTTGCTTCGGACTGACGGTGGTGATATTCGAAATGGAAAATCTTGTTTTTCTAGACGAACCGTTCGCAAAACTCGGCGTGTAGAAGGCATCGGATTTCGCGGAAAAAAATATTCCGCTATTACAGTGAACGGTTAAATTTATTGCGGTACCCAAAAAACTCCGCTGAAACGTCGGCTTTATATTCTTCGATATTGATTTTTTATTGCGCCCAATGTGGAATCTTTTTTATTGACTTTCAAAGGGATTTCGATAAACTACAAGGGGGAAAAAGAATAACGCGCGAGGAAGGGTGAGATTGACTGCTTTTATATGGAAAAATGAAGACGTTATTCCAATTTCGGACTTTATGTTTGATATTAGATATAGTTACTTAGGATAATGTGGTCGTTCGAATCCGTTTTAAATCCTAATCCATAAAAATATCTCAAACCTTGCACGAAATAAGAAGAAGTGATCTTTGATTTCCAAGCTCCAGTTGGATGACCTGCGCACAAACAGTAAGCTTTAAGAAAACTCTCGAAGGCGAGATTCTGCGTGTCTTCACATATCCCCACATCGCTGCACAATTCCCTAGATTTATGCTGGTTAGAGGCAGTTCTCAATATAGTCTTCTTGTAAAGCTGCACAGTTTCCCCAGCGATGCTCTCATCTCTTTGATCCATCGAAATTGTAGTTGGCAGCTTGTTCTACAAAACAGGACTTTACGAATCTGATGGCCTTCTCATTCGATGAAAATTTATGTCCCCTGAGCGAAACTTTGAGACTATAAAACACAAAAAGTTGCTGGTTGCTGGTGACTAGACCTGGTGGATCGAACACCAATTCGTCAATTTTTACCATGACGACCATCGAAATGCGTTGCCTTGTTGTCTTTTTCTTCCAATGCGTACGTTTTTCTAACATGCCATTAGGAAGACGATCAAAAGGGAGTCTCGAGAATGAGGTTTTATTGTTTCTCTGCAAGGCCAAGTAAAGGTGCTAGTGATAAAAGAAGAAAATGAGCTTTTTTCGTTTTTCCTTGAATCTCGAACGTAATTTGTCACATGTCCATTATTGCTAAATTGAAACTTGCCCTCTATCTCGATAACAAATAAAGGAGATTTCTATGTTGAGGGTCGAAAATGAACCAGCCTATATGAGCAAGTACGGTTTTGTCCAAATTTCCTGTTTTCCTTTTTAATCGCAAAAATGTTTTTTCCGAACATTATTTCAAAAAACTTCCATAAAATCCTTTTATTCACAAACGTAACTTAAAACCCCAAAATAGAGACAAACCCAGGCGACGTTTTCACCGATTAAAACTAAAATTACACACCGAATAACGTCCATCCATTGTATCCACGTACGGTGTGGATGAATATTTAATACCATTTGCTGGAATTAATGAAACAATTATATCACGATGAAAGCGACAAGTAGAGCGTTATATCGATTTAACAATTAAATTTGAAATAAGCTCATTTGCAATTATATATGACATAATCGGCAATTTACTAGCTGATAATTATATATGAGAATTAAATTTACCAAGTTTACGAAGCATTACATATTATCGCGTTATAATTAGATCCTTTAAGCAAGTACTTAGTACATAAATTTCGAGGGTTGCCTCCTCATTCTACTACTGTAACCAGGGATTATTATTTGTTACTGTTTATATCAAAACTAAAATTTTATCCCAATAAAAAATAAGATCAATAAAGAAGATATATTCGTCAAAGAAGGTGAAATGTATGAGGTAGCGTTTCTGATCTTCAATAAAGACCTCATTTCTACAAGTTCACCCATGCAGATTTTCGCAAATTAATATCGGCTAATATTCCCATCAAGCTAAAGAATACTGAAACAACTTATACCATCAAGGAATCCCACATTTTAATCGCGCGCTTTAGCGTAATTGACCACGTAATATCTAGAAAAGATCAAACTTCCCGAATTTTTAAATCCATGCGAAGAAACAAATAAATCTTCCCTCCGCCCCCATTCCACCATTCCCAATATTGTAAAACATAATTTATTATAGTCACGAAATATTAAACAATTAACGAATTATCTAAATTTTATTCCGCGAACGAGCGTTATCCAACAAATCAAAATCACGCTTCGTAACGTTCCACACAAAGGTACCCTAATTAATTTTTCACCTTTCCGCTACTATCTCGCGTGCGTGTTGAACGGCAATAAAGCTTAATCTGCCGGGACGCCTGCCTCAGAGTTACTACTTGCGGGTCAAATTTGTCTCTAAGTTGTAAAAAAGAGTGGAAACCGGTTGGTTTATCTTAAAACCATATCGCACGCGATTCCTAACGGTGATGGGAGATGCATTTGAATCAGAACGGAAATATAATATTAGCTTGCAAAATGGAAGCGGTTAAAATATAATTTTTTTTTCAGGTTCTTACCTTACTTTAAACTTTTAGCACTTTTAGTCTAATAATTTCTATTGAAGATGACGCCGATAACAAGCTTCAAATTAAAACGAAAATTTACCACGTAACCGTTGCATGCAATTGTTGCAGAAAGTCGTAGTAGTTCTCGTTACTTAGACTCAAGATTTCAAATTAACAGTTTATAAACAGCAGTCAGTATGTTGTTTACTGGTGTCATGGTAACCAAACAATACTAACATCAGAAACGATTTGGAGGATGCAAGATTGAAGCCTCGCCCTTGATTGTAAATATTTTTACTTTGAATATTAAATGCATGAAAATGGTAGAAATATGAATTCCATACAATACTGCACATCATGCGTTTTTACCAAAAATTTCATAATAAAAGTGAACAAAGCAGAATATATAGACACTTCATTAAATCTAGCAATATATTGTTTAGATTTTTTTTTAATGTAATGGAGTCCTAGGTAAATATTAAAAAGTATGGGCGTCCATGAATTGGAAAGGCAAAATTGTCTGTATTTTCTTTATTAGAAACACTAAATTTTGTTATTATTATTATTTTATGAATATTCAACATTTAAATATTAAACGTATTTTCGAAAAGATTGAAAAAGACAACCGCCTCAAATTTGAGAAACTCGATGCTCCATCCAAATGGTTCATAAACTTATCCAATTGTACTTTTCCCGACCAAGTTAAGAATTCTCTTAGTTCTTTTGTCTGAAATTGAACAATGCATTGAAGTCAGAGCTAGAGTTACTTACTTGATTAATAACTTTTCCCAGAACCTAGCAAATACTAATCCATCTATTAATGCACCTTCGAAAAGAGGGACAAGAACGCTTTTAAAACAAAATTCTAATCTTTTAATTACCAGCGCTGGTAAAGTAATATCACTGTTGCTCTAAACCTACCTAAACCCATTAACAAGCATGTTTTTATCAATTACATAGTACATTGAGAAATATGTTTTTTTACTTTTGGTAACGGCCCAACGGTGTATTCAATCCTTTGCAACTTGTCATAACCTCAAGACCGCTATAGTATACATACTATATGTGTAAGAGTTCCATGACTCCGTTACTATCAGCCCCTCGCGGTAAAGAGCGAAACTCAGTTCATTATTGTTGAGTTGTTGACAAGCTAAATTAATCGAATAATTTAAACGTTAACTTCTTGCAATATTACTTTCCTCATATTCCGACGTTTAATTATCAGAGACGCAGTAATAATCCTCAAGAAATTCAATACAACCGCGAAATAGGATTGGATATAATCTATACACCTCTTCCGCGTTTCCCGTAACGGATACAGGTTCATTATCGCTCGGATTATCATTGAAATGAAATTTGGGGCTCGCGTTTTGTTTGTTCGAAACGTTAACCCGATCTATACGTGGCAAGCGTCTAGATTGGATTCATATTCATTTGGTCCCAGTTTTGGACCTTCGCACACGTAGCGCAGGACGATACAAAAGAACCTCTAGCGAAAGCTAGTCTCCCTCATACCGATAAAACAGCGATCGATCGCGCCGTTTGAATAGCTCTGATGGTTTTATATTTCTCTCCTCTCTTTTATATTTCCTCGTGAATAGTTAGGAATACAGCCAGAAGCGAATACGTAGTAGAGACGTTAAACTTTTCAGAAATATTTTCCTCTAGCCCGCGTATTAAACGGTTCAAGCTAAGAAAGAGATGAGATGACTTCGCTTAATACAGAAAACGTGACCTCAGCTTTTCACGGATTTACGAACAATTAAACATTTTTTAAGGTTATCGCCGTACCTCGGCGAAAGTGTTATTATAGCCCAGACGACATGAAGATGAGTATTAGATAACACAATCAGTAATATAAAGCTTGTCTGAAGGCTACTAAGTGATTTTTACAGATTTTTGCTGATTTGATTCAGGAAAGATGACCTAAAACTAGAATTATTGATATTTTTCGTTAATAAGTAGAGGTGACCAAGGCAGGTTCAATTATTACTTTCTTTTCCAAATCAACAACGCCTTTTGCCAGCCAATGAGCAAAGCATGTCTTCTTCTGTTTACGTTTTACAACTAATTTTCGCATCCAAATTGAAAAATATATTTAGAAACAAAGATGCAAGTACAATTATCAAACATATCAAGTCATCTTTAGCTTTTGATCATATAAAGTATCTAAAGTCCATGAAAAACTGACGATGCAAAGATTAACTCAAATTTTATGACAACGAAGTCAAAATCAATGTTTAACTTACCACTTGTAACCTGAAGACATACAGCATGGAGGCAGAGAATCGATAAAACAAGACTTCTTCCTGTGGTGTGCCGGTGTACTGGGGCCATACTGTATCCTGTAAAACGACAAAAAAAGTAAACATCAGGAAAGAGATCTGTACTCATTCGCAAGATACTTCAAAGCTTAGAATAAACTAGATTTCTCGTCATTTACATTTCAAATCCTCATCCGCTCGACTCCCACAACTTACCCGCAATCTTCTCTAAAACTAATTAAGATTCGTGCCAGACAAGTCGAGAAACCAAATCGCCATAGTTTCCATCATCTCTAAAGCACTAAACTCAAAGGATAGGATGGGATATCTACACAAGGAACATGCGAAGGTCCGTGGTCGATCATCAGTTGCAGTACCTAGTAGGAGTTCCTCTGATTGTAAGTAATCTCGAATCTCCAATTCTGGAAATAAATCAAGGAAACAATGGTAGACCGCGCCACTTCTCAACCGTTTCAATTCGAGAAAAGGCATTCGGCTCAAACCCGACGACGTACACTTCGGCTAGAGGAAAGCCACTTTAACATCGTTCCGGTTAAAATGCATTCTTCGGGGGTGGCTTCTGGGATGATATCTCGTCCTCCTTTTGTAGGTGAAGCATCAGACGACAACGCCGCCGTGTTGTTCCGACGTTGTCGAGCTCAGGTTACATAAATAATAAATGGAGTAGAACAAAACCGCGTTTGATAACAGGCGCATCACGTACACAGTCTACCTGGTTAAATATTCGTGAAATTTATGGTATACGAAAGAAATAATGCAGCTGGAAGAAGAAGCGGAGCGACCCCGTTATGCCAACAATTCCTTGCCATATGTCAAAAATATCCACATTTCTTTTTAACGTCGGTAATAGCTTTACGAGACACGAAACGAAATATTTTCGCTTTTATTGTAGTTTTCCACTTTTTTTCCTGTTAAGCAAACTGATTGATTGTACTTTCAATTGGGAATTTTGGGAACTACGTGAAGAAAAAAATTATATTTCCAATAAAAACTCGATAGATTGAATTATTGTAAAACGAATAATAAAAGAAAAACGTTTGCGAATATTTGATCAATTATCAATATAAAAGGCTATTGCCATTAATGATAGCAAGGACTATGGGGTAGTAACACTAAAGCATCGGCACACTCCGCACCATACATGTTTAATTCATTAATGAGCATCCATGCATCTATTCCGGAATAATTAATTAAACTTGTGTGATGCGGAATGTGCCGATGATCTAGCGTTGTAAGCTACTGTCACTTCGTATGTATATTTTTCTTATGTTTTATGATAGGAGCAGCAATTATAAGTGAGGTTGTAATATGTATTTCAGCTGCTACACAAAAGATAACAAACGTGGGGATCCACAAATAATTTCGGCTGATTTAACTAAACTTATTAGTATGATGAAGCAGATATACTTAGGGGAAGGGGAGATTTTTATAGCATCTACCTAGCCTTGTGTTGGCATTTTTTTTCCGTTTTTCTGTCGTTATTGGGACTAACAGAAGCCTCATTGGATGAGAAACTTACGTACGAAGCAGATTCGTTCCTATGCTCTCAAAAAAACGCCGAACAACTAACTACCTCCAAAAGTCCTGAAAAACACAAAGGAAATCGAAAGACTGTACGTTTTCTGTAGTGATTAAATTAACGTATCCGTCCATGCTCCAACCATCTTTCTATATCATTCCCAATTAACCGAGAAGCGAACGAAAATTTAATAGCGCTCAGCTCTCTTCCCAACTCGACGTCGGCGAAGTATCTCTAAACGCCCTAAATGCAGCAAGCTTCGGCCGAGCAACTTAAGCGTCGTGCTCGGCAAAATAATAATTAACTTACACTTCGAGAAAGTCTATGTCATAATAACAAAAGCTGAAGGGGACTTGGTGTATTTTCCTCTTCTCGTAACGGCGAAGATCGATAAGCTCGACGAGAGTAGTTTCTAGAAACGCCGTGAGGTGGAAACACGTCGAACGTTAGAGGTGCCATCTCGAGGATAACGACGTTACTTTGTCGAAGTACCACACCTACCGTTAACGAAATTCGAACGCCACGTGGATAAATAGTAAACAAATAATATGTTTGCGTTTATATAAGCAGATGTGTTTAGTATATACACGCCGCCAATCAAAACTAAGTTAATAATATGTAAAGACCGCTTTACACGACGGTGACGTGCAATTCTGCGCAGAATTAAGCATCGTATAAATCACCAAAAATACCAAATGTGGTACACTTTAACACAATTGTTGTGAAATAGTGTAATTAACGGTTTCTTTTTGTTAATAATTTATGATTTAAACATTAACTAAAGCTACTGAAATTAGTGACAGCAATGCGTTATCTTCAACTCAACTAATTTTAATTAGAGCAACCACCTAATTTGTTAGATGAAATAAACGTGTCGTCGTTCTTTGTATAAATTATTCTTATTTTGAAAGTACAAGGGTTGTTCCCCCAAAATATTTCTCTGTATAAATGGTACCTGTAAATAGAAATATTTAATTTAATTAAATATTTTTTTTTAATTAATTTTTAAAAAATTTAATTTTATTTACGCATACACAAGAATATCGAGTTTAGTGCAAATATCTTCATTATTCTTTTTTTATCATGTTTATCATGCTTATCATCATTATACTTATCAGCATTATTAATTGATTAAGTAACACCCTATTTGACACACAAATAAAAAACATAAACACATTACTTAATAAATCCGCTATATCCCAACCTCCTTTAAAGACAAAAAATCAGTTTTCAAAGATCATTTTCAGATCTTCAACAGCCAAAAGAATCAAAAAGTTAAAGACACAATTTCCCTGCACATGCCTGTACAAACAAGCCATCGAGTTGTATCTGCTTCCCGTTAAGCCCCTATAACATCCAAATTCGTCTATCCGGTCACTCGGCGATTGAAAACATGATTGATAGCATCTGTTGCCTCCTAACACGTCCGCGAAAATTGAGTGCTCAAAATGACTGATGTCCAGTGTTCCAGTGTAAAGTTGTCGGCGTGTACGTCGTGTTACTAAAGCATTATTTGTTATATTCCTCCCATCCACGTTATTAAAAACGTGACGCCTGTCGTAGCCCTCGTTTTCACGAAAAATACTGAAAACCCTTGGCGTTTTGACCTATAGCGTTTAGGCGGGGAAACGATACGCTAGTATGTGATTTTGGGCAATTACTTGATAGCAGGAAACTGTTTCGTGTTATCGAATTCTTTCAATGTAGAATCTCGTTAGAGTTGCAGCCATAAAATACGTACAGGATTGTCTTATTGTAACTGCAGAAACGTCAGCAGGAATCGCTTACTTCAAATTCGTACAAAATTTACGATCCCCAAAATTCCACCAATTTCCAGAAACGTTAAGATTAGTTTCATTAAATACACACAGACACTTATTAGCCTCCAAGACTCCAGGACATGATCTGAATCTCGGATTCAAATAATTTACAAAGACAATCGAAATTACTTACGTCTTGTTGTAAAGTATTTATTTTCGTCTCTATAACGATAGATAGTCCAAATAAAGTCGTTTTACGGTGATGTAAATTCGATCTTCAGCGTTAATGAATTGGATTTAGTGGAAATACTAATTGTACTTCCTCATTCTGGACGATTGTAAAATAAGAATTAACCTTTTGATGCGGTAGTTCCACGTTGTATTGCTATAAATGTTTCCACAAACGGTACCGTGTATCGCAGGAAACAATTTGGACTCTTTGTACCATATTCGTTTGTTATTTTAATTTTAATATAAAATATATTAATTTCTACCAAAACATCGTTTGGATTTTGTTTTCTCAAAACAGGTTGTAAATTAGTGTGAAAATAGTTCAATAATAGCAACTTCACGGAATTTATTTCGATTATTTAACAAGAATAAATTTGAAGAGCAACCATGGAAAGTGCATGTACAACCCAAAACGCACCTAAGATTTTTGTTATAAAGTAATACTATAAAAACACATTCCATTAAAAAGTACACAAATTAACCATTTCCACGCAAAAAAACATCTCCATACTTTCTCGTTCCTTCGAGAAACGACACGGAAAGCGCATTACCCCTAAAAAGTAATGTTACACCCCCTACGTACACTTATTTTATTATACTTCGCAATTTGCGGCGACAAGAATTGATCGTTATTCTATAAATAGCGACGCTGTTAAACCGCTATTAAGTGTTTTTAAATTTAATTCGACCGACATTCGAACTGCATCGAAAAACAGAGGAATAGCAATAGAGAGAGAGTACTTGCGTGACAAAGAAATTTTTGTAAAAAAGAAGGCTTTTCGACGTGACAAATGGTCAGTGGAACAGCTGGGTAGTTATAATCTCATTTACTTTGCGATCTTTTCACAATCTACCGGAAAATTGCAGCTGAAATTGGGAATTGCGATGAGATTTGATAAATTGATTTTGAAATAGTTCCTATGTATGGTATGTGCATGATAAGATCTCGAGAATTCTGCATTTCTTGAAATTTGCTCTGGTAACTCTAAGAAATATAAGGAAGAATATATAAGATTCTCTAATAGAGATTAATGCATCCTATGAAGAAGTTTGGGACATATTCCCAACTTCTGGCGGAATCTTCAGTCTGGTTGAAACAGTTAGGTACAGTCAGGTAACTTATATCTTTAGTAGAAGTAACATTGAGGACCTTCCTTCGCTCTGGTTTGTACGCTTGAGTTATTGAATTTTCTAGGCATGAAAACGCACATCTCCCAGTACGCTACATAATGCTTTTTGAAATGTTTAACTCTTCAGCACGATGTCGACTGGATGCTCCTGGGCTCTCGGCCACATTCTAACGAATGTGATGTCTTCTGCTGAACGACCCAAAAATTCTTATTCGATTATTCTCTTCAATATTGAAGCATTTTGTTTACCAAACATTAGATGCATTTTGCGAATAGCAGCAATGAAACTTTCACATTTTTTCAAGTAATCTTTAACAAGAATGCTGTGTCAAATTACTCGCCAAAGATCCTTTGTGTTTATAGACACTCACAACGAGTTAAAATAATAGAAATAAGTCGTACATTGATGTAGTTTCTATCGTCGTGGTTAAAGCGGAAGGTTATCTTTACTACAAAACTATAAAAGAAATAAATTTTTAAACTCGTACAAGAACGTACGATTTCGAGAAATCCGTGTTCTTTCTCTAGTGGGGCGTGGTCCTCGTCGTCCTGGGCGCCGGCGTCGTTACGAGAAAGGACAAAAGGGATAGATACGCATTGTATCATGACCTACTAATGGCATACGTCACCGTATTAAGCCGCCACACCATGTTACTATACGTCGTAAATAAAGCTTACATACAGTCGCTGCTACTTAGAGTTCGCCGGCCTTACACAAGCCATTGTTTCATATTTAGTTAATGACATTTTAGCGAATTCAGCGGTCCCTTAATTACTTTCCCACCCGACGAAACAAAACGGAAAGAGAAAGAACGGGTCCCGTAATTAGACCATACGATTTTGTGAAAAGAACCATGAGATCACTTCATACAACTGGCAGAATTAGATTTTTAATGAACTTAAGTCATTTTAAATGAAAATTTAACCAATTATAGCAAATTAAAAAAAAAAAGATGTTAAGTTGTTTGAAAAAAATACCAGGAGGAGATGTGGAATTAAGTACCGATTTTCTATTGGATATACGATCAAATAAAGTGAATTATTATATTTAATAACTTAAAAGCTGTAGTATAGGATGATTCTAGAATAGTTTTTTGAGTTTGGTGCCTTAGTATGTGACTTGGTACATTTACTTTTAAAATTGGGTTGTGATGGATGAGGGGAGTTGCTGAGTATGGCGATTTCTCATCTTTTATCTATTCTGGTTTGGAAAATCTTCTCAGATTTGAATAATTCTTTAACAATTTACAAGATAATTTTCGTGTAAATATGGAATTTCTGTATGCTTTTAAGTGTTGCTCGAAAAATAAGAATCCCTACAATATGAAGCATTCGGCCAAGTTAAAAATACACAAAAATAATTTATTGTTAAGCAAAACAACCATCAACCACCATCAAACATAAATCATGAAATAAATAAATATTACCATCGATTCACTTACCATATCGTCAGAGTCGGGGGCAAGGGCGGGAGGTAAATGTAAAGCCCAAACCTCCGATATCACCTGCAAAGAAAAAGTTTCAAATTACTAAAACATTCGACGTATTCTCATGGAATACTGATGGTTATTTTTCCTATAATAATGCTTCCGTTGTTTTGTGGCCTACGTCGCCTACACAGATCGAAGTATTATGCTTAGAAAGGTTATTCTATTTCAATTTATAAGAAAAAGAAAAAAGTTCTATTTACAAATTTAAGCATGAAGGAAAGACGATTGATACTGCTTATTGAATTTGAATTCAACAGTAATAAGAAAACAAAAATTAAAAGACGGAGGAGCGTGTGATGTGGTTTGAGTTGTTTTAAGCATAGACAACCATAAATTATACGAAACTAGAGATTACAATTACAACAACAACAGCGACCATTACAGTCTATTGTAAATTGGCAAGGTTGTGCGTAATGGCAATCTGAGATCTCTCTCAGACTGTCAGGCGTTACAAAAGCCCCGCCAAAAAAAAAATCTGATTCTGCAAGCGGCGAAACAGTAGCTAAATATGCGCTCAATTATTTTCTCCAACCACAGACGGTCCTCCTCCTTTTAAGCGAGCTCCATTCTGTGAAGCTGGGTGAATATTATTTTTAGCTTCCTAACTTTTTGTCAAGTTCTATAAGCTTCTTGGCTCTGTCTTGTTTGGGCAACAAGTCCCCTCGTATGAACTAAACCAGTGGAGTCACCCCGAGCTCAGAGGCCTAATGGATAACATGCGTTGAAAGATATGCCAACAAAAAATTCTGGCTTCCGCGGTGTGTGAACAGCTCCCGTTGCAGATGAGCGTAATGTTATTATTTTTACCGACTCGAGAAATAAGTGTGGATGCTGTTTAATTTTCCCCGATCCTGCTACCATAGGCTACATGCACGCGCAGTTACAGTAATAAGTCCGCATGACACTCCATTTTTTTGTGTTAAAAGTTGCATATAGCAACCACCTTGTAGCTTTGTATCTAATTTTCAAACCAAGATAGAAGCAGATTTATCTTTTATTCAACTTTTTTATTAGATTGCCAATCAGCATGCCCTTGCATATGTCTAAGGCCGTTTTTATTTTAATGCATTTGTTATTGTTTGATTTTTTTACAATTCTTTTTATTGTGTGAATGTTTTAAAGACTTTTAGTAATAGTACGTACGATAACTATAAAGAGCGCGCAAAATCTTTCAGTCTTTACCATGCTATTTCCTGTGAAGCATTTCAAAAAAATGCACTGTACATCTGAAAAGAGAAAGATCTCTCAAAAATTTTGTAAACGGGCGGTGTCTACGTTAATATTTGCAATGATTAGTGCTAATCTTAATTTTTTAATTTTTTTTAAAGAAGAAATCAGTGCGCAAACTTCCATAAAACACGAAATTTCATCAACATCAAAGGTGCCAACAGTAAATGAGACTTCTTTGAAATTTCAATGCATTAGAAAACTATGAATAAAAAGAAAATATTCAGAGAGAAAAAACAAACTAATCTTGATTAAGTATTTATTATGCGAAATGTAGAAAAATAGATGTAACTGAAGATAAGACAAATGCCAAAAGAAATAACACGACAAACGATGAAAATTTGACATTATAAACAATAATACCGTCCTAATAGACCCATCAAATAACTTCACAAAAGTTCCAAAAAAGGACGTTATTTACATACAAACGGATATAGATTAATGAGAGAGGGACATACACCAGACGCTTAATACTTCAATTTCACCACACCAGATAGAAAATCGCATTGAACGTTACCTCCCCGTCTCCAAATTGAAACGAAACGAAAACCGTTTGATCGTCTACATCAGCGAACGTCAAACGTTTAATTAAACTAACTTCGATGAAGCACCATAAAAAAAAAAGCCAACGCAAAAAACAAACGCCGTGTGTTTGCGATTTTAATTATAACTTCGAACGGTAGATGCACACCAACCCAGATGGCGGATTTACATTTTTCTTTGTGTTATCAAATGTCACTTCGAGATAAACTTCGATATAATTCCTAGAAAAATCAGATGAAGGCAGTTCAAAATGCCCGAAATTTCGAGCGCATCATTAGATAGAAGATCGAAAATTACGTTTTTTTAGTTTTTTTCTGAAAAGGCCAAACAGCGGCCAAACTAAAGATGCTAAAGATAAAAGGACAAAAGTAGCTTTTTTCGTTTTCCTTTGAAATCTTGAACGTCACTTGTAATAGAATTTTCTGTTTTTAACAACTTGCAACCCATGGTGAGGTTTGAAGATGAATCGGTCTAAACTAGTGTAACAAAAATTTATTTCTAATAACAAATTTAGGTAACGTTCCAACAACATATCTTTTTAAACGCTCTGTATTATACGACTATTACAATTATAGCCACCAGTTTAAAGAGATATTTCACAATAGATAGAGATAACATTCGTTTACCCCGAACAAATTGAAAGTGAAAAATAAACGGAAAACGGAAATATTTATTGAAAAATCAAACCTTTTTATACCCCCGGAGTACCAGTAAAGTGAGAAGAAGTACAATGAAGTTTCCGGAATTTGTTTCGAGTGAATTTCTAATAGAGAAATGCTATTTAGCGTTTCAAACATAATAAAATATAACAACAAAAATCTTCGTAACCCGCTTAATCTTCTTTTGCTCAGATTTAGAGTTGTACCATTAACTATTTTATAATTCTCCAGTCTAGACCATTCAAGCCAGTTACTCAAAGTACGTACTAAATTTTGAAATATGGAATTAACCTAGACGCCAGAAGAGAAAAAGAGATAAATGTTTGGGTACATAAAACTCCACCCAAAAGGTCAACAGCAGCCGAAAGGGTGAAATTAAATTATGAGGCTGTAAAAGTTCATTTAAGACTCCACTCGAATGAGGAAAAAAGGAAGTACATAAATTAATTTCCATGCACCATGCAACCTTAACAAAAAAAAGGAATAAGAGCATTCCTTCCAACTATATGTAAAAAGTTAATGCAACAAGAAGTTATATTGAACTACCAAATATTGCTTCAACACTGGAATTTAAAACGAAAAAAACCTTGTTTCAAAGCTTGCTTTCACGAAGAAATGCAAATATTGATAGATCATTTATTACTTACGCTTTCTTCGTACATATAATGGCCAATTAATTACGTAAAATGTACATTTCGATAAGTCAACATCCATATAGCTCCCGTCAATTAAGAAACTGAATTATGCATTATTTTCTTACGAAATTATAAAGAATGTCCATTTGCTGAGATATGAAATGCTTCTACTTCATTAAAACTTATCGAAATGGTTTTAATGAGATGCATATCTTTCAATGTTCTGCTTCCAATTACGTAATAGCTTCAAGTTTTTGAAGGGATTGAAATTGAAGTTGTAATCAAAATAAAAGCAAAAAATTCACTATCACTTTTGCGATGCTATTATCCCTCGTCCATCGAACGTATTTCTCTAATAAATCTGCTAAAAGATCTGTTTTTTTTTTTATTAAACATAATGCTGAATTCAGGAAAAAAAATGCTCTTTTCCAAAATTATAAAGCTGACCCCCTACCTATTTAAAATAATACAAATTACGTTGGATTAAAAAAAAAAATGAAGGTACAGGATGAAGAAAATTGCCATTAATACAAATTAGTCAGACCTCTTGATCACTCCGCATATAGTTTGCCCGAATTTCGTAGGGACAACTTTTATATTCGAGGAGACAAGGAGGTGTCTAAATTAGCAAAAAGGTGATATTCCCAGAGCCTATTGTCAAATGTTACTTGTCATGACTAACTTGGTTAGGATTAGAAAAAAAGCCAAAATCTGCTAATTTCTTCTAGTTGCCGTAAGTTTTTTATTGATTCAGAGATTGAAATGTGGTTTGAACTAATTTTGATGGTAATTTGAATATTATTTTTTAAAACCCAATTTAAATTTTACAAATTTTTAGAAATCTGTCCTAAGCTCAAAATTTTAAATTGACCTGTGCAATTTATTCTGGACCTTTTAGGGGGGAACTGAATGTAACGATGCATTACATGATATGTAAACGTCTTCAAAATTAAAAAAAAAATGAGATTATTCTTTTTACGGATAGAATGATCATAAAAGCTTTGTTTTTTGCAACATTGCAGAAAAGATACTCTCTTAAAAGATCCACAACAAATTGCCATAGACCAACTTAAAATGTTGATGTTAAGATAGGTTTCTACAAATTTGCAAAATTTATTTTTTTATTAAGTGCTAACAAGCGTCATAAAAATTAGTGCAGCCAGCATTTCAATCTCTTAATTAATAAAAAGGTTACAGCAATTAATTTCTTTTTTTTTCTCTAATCAAATTTGCCACGGCTCTCGGAATATCACCTTTTAATTTAACCATCTCCTTATCTTCTCAAATACAAAAGTTATCCATGTTGAATCTATGAAATCCGGACACACTGTATAGTGTCAAATGAATAGAACATCTTTTTTAAACAGAATAAAAATTTGGTGACTTTCTTCAAAAATGTTACCATTTTAAGGGTTTTTTCGAACACATTTAGTGACGCTTCATACATATTTTATGAAAAAACGTGATGCACAATTGTTTTTTTTTTTTTATAAATTAAAGCTTTAGGTACCCTATTCTAAATATAAATTCCAGTGGCGTGATAACATATCCTATGACGATACATTTCGAATATGATTTTGCGATTTCGAAGACTCCACGTCGTAGCGTACCAATTCCAAGAGGTCAATAAACGCTTCAACTGTGTAATCAATCCATTCGTGCTATTAATTTATAACGCTGCTACCGAAAGAAGTCCTATGTAAGTAGATACGAAGCAATTGGCGTATCGTAAACGTCCTACAAGAGTCTCTAGTTATCCTGTCGGATTAGGAGAAAGAATCGGTCTGGGCGCGGCGTCCCCTATTGATCTCCTCCACTTTCAGACTACTACACTGTCTACGTATATGCAACCTAATATCGCTGTTATATCGGCGCGCTATACTTTTGTTGTTTCTCCTCCGTTGAGACGATCGGCCGTCGCCGCATTACGTACGTATACAGCTGGTTACGAGACTCAGTCGAACGGAAATTATGGAGTCTCACTCGTCGATAATCGAAGAATTAACTCTGAAGAGACGGACGGCAGATGCTAGACGAAAGAGGGGTGATGCAAGGAAAGAAGGACGAGTTTTCAAGTCGGGAAGAAGAGAACTAGTAAATCGAAGTAATCAATCGTCAAGCGATAGAAAATGTAACTTCGGTCGCTAGAAAAATGGAATTGGGTTGATTCGAAAAATGCGCGCCTTCACCAATAACAACTCTAAAACTTACGTCGTTACTTTACTCCTGAATACAACAGGAGGAGTAAAATGAGAAGATGTACTTCCACTAATTTTGGGAGGCAAGTTTGAACGAAGCTCTGATTATCGTCACATCTTAAGGAGAATTGTTGTATTTCACATAAATTTGCTCGTGTGTGCCGAAATTCTTGTTGATCCGTTATCCGTTAGGCTGTCGATTTTTCAGTCAACTTAAATCTTTATTTTTGTTTGATTTTGCTACGTAAATGCTTATTTTTGGGCTTGATTTCTGTCCCCTGTGAGGTTTTCTCTCTGCTTCTTCAACTCCAATACTACATGTTTCAACTATTTCATCCCACACATCAGCTTTTTTTTATTTTGCTATAATGCTGGCAGCGTTTGAGATTACATAACAAGTCATGGTTTGAATATTCCTGTGAATCCTCATTGCCCTGTTCGATGTTGGAAATTATGGCACGCTGGATGAAACGACCTTTAATAACACACACCTAAATTCGGTAGTGGAGAACATACAAGATAAGTCTCTACGTTTGGGACGCAAATATTTTTGCTGAAGTTCAAAACCCAATTTAAGAACAATACACAACATTATAATATATGGGACTCTGCGTAATGGAAACTACATTTTTCATATTAATTAAAATATCTCTACTGGAACGAATGATCAATAGCAAATCTTTATTTTATTGAATTATAGAAAGTTTACTTTTATTAAAAAAACTACTTATTTTCATTCTCAAATAAATTCCTGACGTGATTCAAGTTAGTGTTTTCTTGAGACTTGGAAACAAAGGGAGCCAAATTCTGAGTATAAGGTTAATGGTCGATTTCACAGTATACCTTATTTAATAGAATCTCTGAGGCGATGCAATAAGCTTGCATAATATTATTTAGATAACGGATCATTAAAATTCCTTGCCCATAAAGGTATGGCTAAAATATAGCTTACTATAATCAAAGGCGCCAACCAATCTTGCGTCCCTATCAGAACAAAAACGATTAAATTATTAAATCGAAAAGAAGCCTTCAAATGAAAGGCTACTTGCATTCCTCATTCATAATCACTTACCAATTGAATCATATAATACTGTGGCTATCCAAGATAGCAATGCAAGGGATGTGATATCTCCCAAACTTGCAGCAATTGGTGTTGCAACGTTATCTGGATTAATATGGCAATGCCTCGACAATACAATTACTCCGGCCGTTATGAGAGCCAAAACTAAACTAGCTAATGAAACTGTTACTAAACTGCTTGCGCATAATTTGATCCAGCTTAACTGTGTTGCATCACTACCGTTACCACGGATCCTAAGAAACCCACTACTATAGCTTGGGACTAAAAAATATTTCAAATAGGTTTCGTGGAATGCTGCGAAGTATACTTGTTATCAAAAAAATTTGCAACATCAAAAAATAGTGCTGAAAAAAAGTAATTCCTAAATCTTAAATACTGAATTTATTTAGAAACAGGTAAAGGGAGTTTTGAGTATAGGCTTTCACGACCACGAGCAAATTACTGGACGAAGATTTATGGAAAACCATCGACAAGATCAGCTACGAACACTCGGAACACCACTTCAACACAGTGACGAAGAAACATGAACATTCGATGAACTTAAACCCAAGAAGACCAATACGCCATCATCAACCTGTCAACGCTGCAACTATCACAAGGACAAACAAGAGTACTAGCCAAAGGACTAAACTTTGCAGTCGCACCAACCAGAATACCAAAAGAAGGAATCGTCACTCAAGTGGAAGACTGCTAGCCGAAGAAGCAGAAGAAATGCGACATAAAACCTGGCGTCTACATAACCACGTGGTCGGTCAGTGCGCGTATAGTGGAAGCTTCAGGGCTTTCTATGAGCCCTAGAAGAGTGATACTTCAGACGGGTACCGTAAGAAGATGATACGACAGATCCTCTCGTCCTGGGCAAAGCGATACTATGGAGTAATCGAGTTAAGTACCTCCGCATCGTCCTGGATAGTAAGTTAACTTGGGATAAACATAAATAAAGCCCGGCACGCTATGGTGGCTTTAAACCAATCGACGGAGAATGGTCTTTCCCAACAGCGAAGTTAACCTCCACCTTTCGGTAATTTGTGCCAGCAACCTGGGCAATTACATGGCGATATCCATCAAAACCTTCGTCCCAGCCATCCAATATAGGAACATTCTCGTTAGCAATGCTTGAAATTACGATAAAAATATTGTCTGGCGTTATAGAAGACCAGAAGACCACTAATGATCATGAATGCTAATTAATTCACCAACATCGGCGTAGGTCTCAAAAAAAAAGCATAAAAACGGGCACGAATCTAAAAATCACTCGAGAAAAAGGAAAAAAGAAAATGTGTCCAATGCATTGACCAAAATAGCATAACCATCCTTGTCTAGTGTGTACATTATGAATTGATCCCGTACTAAAAAAATTACTTTTCCCAATGCGCTCATTAAAGACTTTTGTAGTGTTTTAATGTATTTTATATCAATAATTATTTATTTATCATTGCTTCAAAACGTGATTTTCTTTACATATTCAATTAGATAGATACATATACATTACTTACAATGATTCACAGCATCCACTCGCAAAACTCTCAGATCGTAGCACAGCCGCAATACTACTCATAAGCGGAGTGACCTCTTATAATCCTTTGTTGGATTGATTTTTATAGCTTACGCAAGATTTGTTATTACTAAATTACCACTATGAAAGCAAAAGATTTTGTATACAGGATGACCTAATTGAACCGTATCACATCCCAATTTGGGACTAAGAACACTTTAGAATGTAAATGTAATGTGAAAATACAAATATTTAAAGTCTTAAATGATCTAAATGAGCATTTCATTATAATATTTACGATGATCCGCAGCATCCATCGTGACAATTCAAAACTAAAAAATTCCTTTCGTACAACCCAAAACATCCGATTTCATCCACTCTGCTTTACCCGATTGATGTAATTACTCCTCACAGAGATACTGCGAGTAATCAGAGTAATGGTGTCGTATTCTCAACTATGAAAATCGTCATTATTCCTACCATTCGAACGTATCTCCCCTTCAGAGCTTTCTCTTTTTTCTTAGCGTTATTAATGGTATCTTCTTCGCTTGGGATCTTTGAGACTCGACGTAGATGCACGCGTCGTCGTTAAGGGACGGGATAGGAAATGGTGTTGAATTCAGCCATTACGCTTGGCAGGCCCAAATAAATCACTTTGATTAACTAACCTTTATCTACCATCGGAGGAATTATTCACTGACGAGATAATTAACGGTAATAAGGCCGATAAGTGGGAGAACGTCTTGTATTACCATTTTAATGGCTGTTGGGAATTCTTTGGGTAGTTTACTTGCTAAAAGACATTCTTGGTCAATAATATGGTCTATAGTATAGAAAAGCTGGTTGGGCTGCTTTACTTCAATAAAGAATCTTTAATTCTCATGGCTATAGTAGAATCTATAGCCAAGGAAGGATTATTTTACATATTGTGTGGAACAGAAAGTTTAAACTTATACATTGTTGATTTAGTTTAATGAATTTAACAGCTTGCAAAGTAGCAAGATTTTAGCATAAAAATTTCGCAGAACATTGAGAGAAAGAGGTGGTGGCAATTTTTTTTTTCCATCTTCCTAAGAGGTTCGCTAATAAAGCAACAGGATGGATTTCTAAAAGATTTTTCAAGCATCAAATCTTTTTACTCATTTAGTCTTAGTTCTCCGAAGATACCAAACATTTAAGAAATGTCAAAAAATTATTTTTATAAGTGATGAGCATGTGGAGTGGTTCTATGAAGATATTTTAATGATAGAGAACAGAGATCAGGGAAAGTGTTGCCTAAGATGTTTACAGTCCATTGTTGAACAATTAAAAGATATGTACCTTAAGAAATTACAAGAAAACCTGTCAAAGAAAATGAAAAAAATTAGTGCCTTTGGCAACTTTTTGCTGTTAAATAACATTTTGATACAGGCTAATGAATTGATCGATTCGTTTTCGAGATTTTTAAGAAAATCTTTTGGTTTAGTTTATTTTGTATTTCTATTGCTGGTCAATCCATTTTAGAAGCATCGGAACGAAAACCTATATTAAAAACGTTTAGGTATTTCTCAAAAACAAGGAAAATAAATATCCTTATGGTTATTTAAGTCTTAAGTTATATTTAACGTTAATTGCAGTTATTTAGTAAATAAAAATGGATGTTTTAGGTACGCTTTTATGCCGATTTTGCGTTCGTTGGTTCCATTTTTTTACAGAACATTAAAGTAATGCTATAAGCGAAAAAATACGTCAAGAGCTAACTGAAGACGATTTTGACAGAAAATTAGCCATTATTGTTATTTTATTTGAATAACTTTAGGTTGATAACACTAAATAATAGACGATGTATTTCCAAAGGAGGAGCACTGGAATAGAAACTGATGTATAGGGTTTCTTGCCTGTTTTTCTCTTGTACCATTACTTTAATATTCTGCAAAAAAAAATTAATAAATCGGCATAAAAACGTTCCTGAAACATACATTTTTATTTACTAAATAACTGCAAACAGGACGAATATTCTACATTAATCATAACTTAAAATTTAAATAACCTTAACCATAAGGAAAATACATATCCTTGTTTTTGAGGATTTTATAAAGGCTTATAATATTGGTCTTTGTTCCGATGCTCCTGATATAGATTGACCTGCCAGAGAAACAAAACGAACCAAACCAAAAGAATTTCTTAAAAATCTCGAAAACGAATCGATCAGTTTCAAAAAATTAAACGCCAAAATGTACTGTTTCAAAAGACCATTAAAAGGAGTAACTCCCGAGGGCAGGGGGTTAAAAAGAGCGAGTCAATTTTCACATAAAAAGTTGTCCCCCTCGATAATACTTCTTACGTGTTTCAATTAGGAAATTTTTCATAAATTTCCAAAAAATTTAGAATGAGAAATTTTCAAATATGATTTATCCATACACTGCAATTTTTGGACAAAACCCCTTTGGGAATTGGCTTCAAATTTATAAATCCTTTCATTTGGAAAATAATTTCTTTGAGGTGTTTGTATTGGTATTTATACTATTACTCATTTAATTATTGTAATTTTTCCTTGCTAAATTTTTTGAATCATTCTCAGTCTATTATTTAGGTATAATAATACTAAAGGATCATTCGCAAACGATTGGTTATAAGAGATGAATGAATAGCTTCTAAAATTTGCTATAAATTATTACCCCTCTATTCATTTCTTAATGAACAAAAACAGTACCAATAATAACTTTATAAATTGAAAAAATAATAGAAATATTTTTCCAATACTTGATAATTCAATTTTAATTATCAATTAACTTAAATTTGAAAACTAAAACCCAAAAATGCTTAAAGTTTTCGTTATTGTATATATTGTATTTCGTCGATTCTGTATCTACATACTTTTCGTGATTATTTATACACTAAAGAATCCAATTTTTTTGAGAAAAATATAATATTGCAATTAGCTTCAAGAGGTGATTAGAAATCTCCAAATCTTTAAGTTTTTTTTTGTATATGTACTTATATTATACTATTATTTATATTTATTTTTATATATTATATATTCTATATATATAATCTTTTATGAATAATAATATTCATAAAAGATTATTGGCAAAAGAGGTAAAACGATAAACTATTCGCTTTACTAAAAACACATACATATAAACGCAGAAACCTCAAAAAAAGGGCGTACCACCGCTGCTGCTTTATATTGAACAAGCTTAATTCGGTCGCCAAAAATTATTTTTAGCATTTTTATATATTTTTTGGAAAGAACTCACCATTACCTAAAATCAAAATCGGCGAACAAACTATCTCTTTTTCAAAATATTTCTCATTTTGAGAAGTTAAGAGGTTATATCCACGTAAGTCTGTCAAAAATGGGGTGTGTAAACAATAATAGTCTTTGAGAAAGGTGGGATGGGTCACGCGAGGAGAACAAAACATCGCTACATCGTTTAGAAAAACGCGTGTAACGTTCGCTAATTTTTCAATATCATCTCCTGAGTTTGGTTCAGGACGAGTTAGGTTTCATTTCGCGCGGATCAGAAAGTACGGTGGACGAACTACGAAAACCACGCCCCTTCAACCTAATAGAACAACTTCGCAAAGTTCTACATGTTTAATATGTAAACATTCTGATCAATAACACTTAATAAGCTGATTTCGTTGGGTTTCCTCAAAGATTTTTAGAAATCAGAGATTCAGTAGGAAGAGGAAAAATGTTTAGGATGTGCGAAATAGGGGCTAATTGGCGATGGTTGTTTTCCCGCGTTACTAGCGATTGTTGAGAGTCTCATAGATAGCTTGAATATTCCTTGGATTTAACGTTATATAGTGGATTATCGGGGTTGTGGCGCATGTATAATTTACATCGGGAATTTCGCGTGAAGTACGAATGGTCGCCAGTAGCTAGGCGCGTTCTAAATACCTACCCTTGAGTGGTGAGCGCCGATTCGGCAGCCATCTTATCCTAACGACGATGGGGGCACAACGAAAATATCTAGTCACAAACCGTGCACACATATCACATCAATCTGATGACACGCGGCGACACGATAGACGTCATGACACCCGTCGGGTTGAGACCCGCCCCGCCCAGTCTCGTGACATCGTCAGACGGCCGCCCGCACTTGTCAGACATGCAGCCGTCTGTCTCAACGCGCGCCGACGGAATGGGAGCGGTCGCGGCGATTCCTTTCCAGGGCGGCGGACGCGCCTGTGCCTTCTTGGTTCTTCTTCTTCTTCCTTTTCTGCTCTTCCACTGAGATGCCGACGACGAAGAAGGGGGCGGTGGCGAAAACCGTATATATATACGAAAAAATTGTCACCACATGTTTAGCCAAAAAAGGAAGAAAAAACGGAACACTTTTTCAATCCCCTCGAGAGCATTATTTAAATACAAAACCAATGGAAAGGAAGACAAAGTGGATTTTTAAAGATTTTGCCCGAATTCCAATTTGCTCTTCTTATATCATTTTGGTCTCTGGTCATCTCAAGATTCATCAAATGTTTTCAAAGGTTTGGCGAAAGGCTGATAGATCTTATCGATTTTCCTCAAATTTTCTTTTTACTACAGGCTGTATTATCCTAAATGAACAAATTTTTCCAATCTACACATAAAGAAAGAGATGATTGTAATTTTCTCCATCTTTCTAAAAAGCTTACTAACTACCTCAATTCTCAAAAACTATAAAAAAAAATTCAAACATTATCATTTCATGGTCTATTATCCCAAATTATCATTTTCTTTGGTCTTCTAAAACTAACGAAATACCTCGCTAATTTTCGATATTTTATGAAAATCCATCTTTCTAAAAGATTTACTTAGAAAACAATGGAAAAAATAGAATATATATAATTGTATATCCTCTTAGTTTTCTCGACTTTGTGAAGGTATGAAAAATTGTCGAAGAACTGGCACTAATTTTTGAAATTTTTTAAAATACTTTTACTACAGATTCCATTTTTTCCATACGTATCCATGAAGAAAGAACGAAGTAGTGGCGAACTTCTTTCATAATCCTTAAAAGCTTGCCAAGAAAGCAAAGGAAACGAAAGATAAAATTGATTTCTAAAAGTTTATGCCAAGATTCAGTTAACAATTTTTTGTAAATGGTAAAACATGGGCTTACGAAGCTTGTACTAACATCTTGATATTTATGATTGCTGCATTGTGAAACATTGCATTGCTCTACTAGGCGGATATTTTTGCCTTAATTGTTTGAGCTGTGGAACACCAACATTCTTGCAATATTCTAAAAAATCCTCAGGGTGGCGATATTGAAGAACCGTCCACGGTTAGAATGAACTTATTGAATCTTTACTTTTTAGCAAATTATAATTTTCAAGTTATATGTTGTTTGTAATCCTGTGGCAATCTAACAATATTATCAAAACCACTTACAATCTTTTCCTTATTTTAAATTTTGGGACAAACAATAAGTAATTACTGAATAAATGCAAAGAAAACACTTATTTCAGAGAAATGCTCCTAATCTCCTGAGACTTGAACTTGGAAAAACGATAAATTTAAAGATTGATTTTGTGGATGGAGGTAAGCAAAAAGAGTCCATTTAACCGGACATCAGGTCTCTGTCTATTAAATATATTTCTTACGAATAAAAACAATTATATTCAAAGAAACCTATTACATTTCTCAGACAAAAACTTTTTTTTTTAAGTTGAATTTGAGCTTCTTACAGAATAAGTTCCGATTTTCGAGGTGAAAGACGTTGCACTGACATTAATAAAAGCGAAAGTAAAAAATCCTCTTCTCTCCATCTGTATCAATTCTTACTTATTCTCTTATTTGTCCTTGCACCACAAGATATCAACTGATTGCAAGATAAAAATTTTAACAAAAACTATTAGATAACGCTGCCGTAGGTTCTAAGGTAGACATTTGGTTTTGACCATAGCGTTTTCACCAACAAAATTAGTTGTCCATTAAAATGGACGAGTGCTCTAATCTTTAATTAACTCCATTTCAAATTGAATAAAAATTTGTACTTACCTTTAAAGTACACGATTGACAAGTCTTAATTTAAATTTAAGGCTAAGCGAGCATGAATTATACTCACACAATCAGTCGATCGAAAATCTGCATTCAAAGACAGATTGCAAAATCACCCAATTTTTTTATGCTTTGTGTGTGCTTTCTAAATAAAGTGTGTAGTTGTTACCGTTCGATTAGCGGATCAACCGATTAAAAAACCGTTCATGGTCGCTTTGCCCAAGACTCTCACCAATCACCAATTATAACCGGACCTTCTCGGACGTTTTCAAATGTCGAGAGTAAAAAAAAAGGAATAGGTGTTGTGCAAGTGAAGGCTAATAGAAACACAGGTTTAAAATGTAATACACATACAACTGTTTATTGAGACATATATAAATCAGTCCTCTCAAGATTGATACTTAACAATTCCAATCGAAGCTCCTAAATAGCTCCGCAAAGACCACTAAATAATGGGTGATTTCTTTTTCTCTTTAGCAGTATGTATAAGTAGTAAACGTTATTATTATTACATGTCAAAATTTAATATTACCTACATCACACTAAAATAAGGAAAGTGTTACAAGTGTTGAGGGACATAATTCGGGGAAGCAAAAGCAATTATAGAATAATTATAAATCGTACTAACGATGACCATCATATATCGGTGACAATAGTAATAATATTAAGAAAAAATTAAAATGTATATAATCGTATAGAGTTGTTTGTCGTGTGTATAAATTGCAAATGAGTCTTTTAGCTGTAACATATGTCGGAGCTAGTCAGAGTCATTTTTTTTGTTGTTTTCATTTTTTTCTTTAATATATATATAAACTTACGGGAAAACAGAAGTATGCAACTCCTTAAATTACCGCTAAAATACATCACAATGCAAAATGCATTTTGCAGGAATAAAATATACATATAATAAAAAAATTCAACTCGCTTCATGAGCAATGGTCTGTACAAGGACAATTCATGAATCGAGCGTCGTCCCTCCATGCCCGGACGCATCGGCAAGTAGACGACAAATTCCCCACCTGGTGAAAAATTCTGCCGTCCGACCCAGCGTCCCTTCAGTGTCAAACCCACAATACCAATCAGCTGCAGTTATTGTGACACCCGGGATGTCGGGCAAAATTAATAAAAAAAAATCAGTTAAAATAACATAGAGCATTATCAAAAAAAAGACTATAACTTGCAGGCGGCGCCCCCGCGATGTAGTCTCCAGAACTAGGGACGCAGACCCCAAAAAAATTAACAATATAAAAACATTACTTAAAAAAAACTTACACAATTTAATTTGCTTCACATTCAAGGAATAGAATTACAATTTAAAAACATAATTTTGAAAAATCCAACACATATATACGTTATATATTTCTATAAATATATACTAAAGAACCAAATCAACAATATAAAAACGACGAATGCAGAAAGGTTTGGGGACACCATCAGCTGTTATAAATAATGGGTTCCACTATTATATGGGGGCAGGGCGCACCCAAACACCAGAATTTCTTTTTATTTATTATTTTTTGTAGTTGCACACCTGCCCACTGCCCAGACGCAGGGCCACTCGCACTCAGTCCCACCGCGGGCTGCACTGATGTCACTACTTAGCTCCAGGACGCGTAAGAATCCTGGTACCACTGCTGCTCACCGTTGACTCCCGCTGCCCCCAGAGGCTGCTGCGCCAGGGGTTGGTTACCCCAGGTGCTCTGGTATCTGCGCTTTGACTCCCCCTGGTTCTGGTGACCCCCGTCAAACTTTCGCTTACCTGCTAGAAAAACAACACATCAATACAATTTGAAATTTATCCTATACTAACTAACACGATGTAAAACACGAAAAAAAAAAAACGATACACGTTTAATTACGGGGAGATTTAAGGATAGATATGGGAAGGAAAGGTACCTACAACTGTCGAAGGAATTATCCTAACGCCACTCGTACATCAACATAATTAAGCAGTAGCTAACAAAACGGCTGAAAGTAAACAAAATATTGATTATTGTGGGATCAAAGCAATTTAGGTTTATGGGAAAATCTAGGCATATTATTTAAATATCGTCCATTTCGAATTTATTGATAATACAAAGTCGACACGCAAAGTTGAGCAGCATGTTGATGTAATTCAGCAGCCAACAGTACATAGTGTTGTTGAATGTGTCATGAGATTTTTTTAATTATTTTTAAAAATTAATGTTTATTTTTAGTTTTTGTGACTTCAATACAATATTTCTTTAGTTTTTTAAACCACTCCAAATACACTGTACAATGTAATCCGTTACATTTATTTTAACTCTAGTTGAAATAAAATAAAAAATATAAAATTGGCACTTAGACACTTTAGGAGCGATAACGATGGAAATTCATTAATTTTCAACTTTATACAAAAACGGACCTTATTTAAAAAATATATGCAAATGTAATTCAATTTCCTCCAGCAGCGAATCAGCCAAGCTTTGTCAATAATATTATTTGTCAATATCTATTGTTCGATAGAACTTAAGTATTACCTGGTAAACTTCCCTTGGCGCGGGCCCCCCCACGAGCGGGCTGTCGCGCTGCCCCACGCCCCCCTGCTGCTCCTCCCCGGCCCGCTCTGTTGGCCGCCGCCCCACGGGCTGGGGGCCCACCTGCCCGGCCACGTGCCACCACCCCACGTCCACGGCCAGCCTGATTTTAAAACAATTCAATGTTAGAGCGCATCAAAGTTCTGAGTAGAAACGGAACAAAACAAAAAATCGAAACAAAAAAAACGAAAGTGTAGACAGGTAATAATTGCGTGTGACCTTGTGTAAAGGTGACCTTAACTTCGAAGCAAAACGCAAAAGAAGAGTATAATATTGAAGCACAATTATTACCGAATCGTTTTCATGAAAAGGAACACAGTTATCTAAAACATCGAAAACTCTATCATCCCTTTCTACCGTTTTTCGAATGGAAATTGGGATTTAAGGTAACTACATTCAAATGGTGAACGTGAAATGTAGAAAAATATATCACCGTTATTAAGATAGTAAGTTGTTGCTTTATAAGAAAGGAATGAAGGAGATTATAAGTATGGAAATAGTTCCAAAAAAAGCACATTGACCGAGAATAAAACTAATTTCTAATACGCAATTGAAACTATAACATTGCTACTACCTGCTCGGATCCAGAAAAACTGCAATTTCTTTTTTTGGAAGATGTATTTTGGGTGATGGAAACCTGGGAAATCTTGGAATGATGGTAGAAAGGTGTTTAACAAACCTGTGTTCCGCTATCGAAGTATACACTGGTAGAATTCAATGTGCTCGCTTCCTCCAGTTCCTAAGTGTCAACATAATATTAGTTCTATCTTTTCTTTATGTCATGGCAACACTTAAGCACTGGGTAACAAAATAAGAGAACTTAAAAAAATAATATGTACATATACGCATAGGTGCAGCAATCAACATTCAAAAAGAAAAAAAAAACGCATATATTCAATAAACAGCGCTTCTTATGCACTGTCTGAACGCGTTTTTAAATTTAAATTTATTTTGCGTATAATATGTAACAGTTTATAAATCCTTACGACCGTTGTTAAACCCTAAAAGTATTTTCCGGATGATATACATTTTGTATCCATTAACAAATTTATTGACACAACGAAAAGACAATCATTATTTTGAATTCTATATAAATGAGAAATATGCGTACAAAATTAACAAAGGCAGCCAAAAATATTGTTAATTATGAATAATTTATCATTAACTATTTATAGTTTCATATAACCTCTGATGATAAACTTTGCCAAAATTAAAGTTTATCCTTCTCACTCTTAAGCTATCATTACTTCACTTTGTCCGCAAAATGTATTTATAGTTTTACACGCATACTCCTTAAGTACGGAACCTAACACAAATATTTTTTGACAAAGGCAACGAGTTGAAATTCACGTTCTTGCATTTTAGGATTATTTTAATGCAAGAAAGTGCATTTAGAAATGAGTTAAATAATTTTGGTAGGGCATAATTTTATCGTGATAAATCTAGCAACTGTCTATAATATCAAAGGATACTTTCAAAACTACTACTTTCTCAGTGCACAAGAAGCTTTAAAAAAAAATGCTACGAAAATTCTATAACAAAGAGATGTTGCTAAAAATATATATGTTTATGTAAGTCCAACAATGCCATGTGCTGCACCGACGCTAAATATAAGTAGATACTATATCTCTATCCGTTGCGGAAGCTCTAGAAAGGGTTATCCAAAAAATATATATATATAAATAAAATAATAATAAAAATATAAGGGCTCGGCTACACAGCTAAAGCTGTCTACTGCCAAGCAAAGCAAAAAGCGAAGCTTCTAAAAGCACTATCAAGCGTTTAAAAGCAAAGACAAAAGCTGCGGCGGCGACCCAGACTTTTGGCCAGACTGGAATCGTCGTCAACGGACACTGCAGACAACAACACACGGACATCGACAAGCTGCTTCTTCTAGACATTGCGAGGTAAAGCAACTGGAGGGAAAATTTGTTATGGTTAGTGTGTTTCGGAGTGGCGGCTTCGTCCCTTTTTTGCGCCCCACCACTTTTGGATAACCCTGCAACTAAGAGCAACATCATATCTGAGCCAGCCGCTGCGACGAGCTGGCTTGGCCACTCCTGGCGTCCTGACTCATCTCTTTCCCGGCGCTGGCCAATTTAGAAACTACAGACACACACATTTGGCAAAACAGACTTTTGTCGAAAAGCCTGATGGCTCAGATATGATGGTATTTGAATGTGGCAAGTGTTCGTCTTTCGATTAATTTTTTTGTTTATTTTACTCTGAGATTGGTGTTAGTCGAGACCATGCAAGCGGACCGGAGGGGGGATACGTGTTCATCTCATCTCATATCATATCATTTCAAAGTTAGAGGTTTCGTAAGTTTGTTATTCTTATTAATAAAAAAAATGAGAAGAAGAGAGGGGGGGTGCGGCTGTTAGTGGCAGCTGCTGCCGGAGACACTGTGCCACAATCAAACTACCGCATAATCACCAAGAAAAAAAACACGGGCCAATTTAATTAAATGCCACCCACCGGTTGTGGCTGACGGCCTCTCCCTCGAGCTTGCGGTGGCGCCGGCGGGTAATCATAATAGTAATCTTCGTACCGGTAATAGTCATCGTAATAAGGGTCACTGTAGCCGCCTCGATAATCCCCGTACCCGTAATAGTCGTAATCATAATCTATAAAAAACACAATAATAATCCCAATTTAGCCAACTTGATCCAATTTGGAGAGCCATGGCAAGTCGTATACTACTAATAATTAAATTATAATAGTTTGTATAGCATGCCGGGAAAAGAGTCAAGTAACGATTCTCGCCAGAATCTAGCTCAATTAACTAATCAAATATCTTAATAATTAATTCTCAAATATTGTAAATAATTAAATTACATCAAAATAATAATCAAATAAGTAGATAAGATACTCCCCACACCACAGCGTTGTACTTACCCGCTCCTGGCTGCAAGCAAACATTACACAAAAAATAATAAAAGGTGACAAGAGACAGAGCATGCAATTTTGTTAAGTTCGGAGCGCGTGCAATTGCGTACGATGCCCTTTTGCCTCGCGGTGCCCCTGGCAGACGCATGCCAAAACACACACACTACCTTTGTAGTATGGTTATGTTCGACTCGGCAACAACCTTTTTCTTTATTCAAAATACTCAATAATAAACAACAGCTTTTCACTTATTGCATTTGTGATACTAGACTTGAATTCGAGCCTTAGAAAGTAGTCAGCAGTAACCACACCGCTCAAAAGGTCTTAAAGAACTCCTGACCATTTTCCAAGTTGAATTCCCTCAGGTGATCATCTTGATTGATGAAATTATCGATCATTGCTTTAGGAAGGGACCATATTAGTAATATTAACTTATTCTACAAAATAAACTTCATTATTCTCTAAGAAGCTACAACTACCAGTTCTACTACAAAAATATATATAACAGAAAAAAAAACACTCCTGTTTTCATTCTTTGTGGAGTACCTAGAAAATATAATAAAAAAAGTGTTGATTAGAAATGTTTCTGATATAATAGTCAATCTACCAAATGTATCATTTTTTAAACAGTAAGCTCCGACATTTGTAATTGTCATGGGGTGTTCTCTTATATTTTAACAAATAGTTTTAGTGTCACTTTTAGTGACTTAGAATGTGCACAATATTCAGATACCCCATTGTGGTATTGGACAATAAAAATTGTAAATTCAAAAAGTTAAAAACAATCCCATTTTCAGCTCATGATTTTTCACCAAATTAAAAGATCATCCACTTCGCTAACTACTTTGTCCGAAATATAACCTCCTCAGACCTGAGATGAGTTTTTAGATTGTTTTTAGTTGGTTTTTTATAAATATTGATCTACCTTAGTCAGTAAATATTGTAAGAAGCGGATTTATGAAATAATTCAGGGTAAAATTTGAAAAATTATTCTCTCATAACTCTTATTAATAAACATATTAGATTGATAATATGGTCAAAACCATTCTAGAACCTTTTGAGTTCAGCATCGTAGTCACAATGTCACTAAAAGAAAATCGCTAATAAAATTTGAAAAATAGTCAAAGTATGACATTTTGTGTGGAAGTAGATTATATATTTTAAAAAATAATAATGAATACAGCGCAAATTCTACAGACGTGCTTCCATTTCAAGTGGGTCACATTGTACACCATAACTACAATTATATACTGGTATTACATATTCATATTAAAGAATATTTGAAAAATATTTTCTGGGTCCATAAATAATAAAACCCCTTCAGATAAAAAGTATTTCTTCAGTCCACTTATCAGCAATTTATTTTCAAAAATGTTGTAATAAACACAGCTGTCAATCAAAACATGACGTCGTGATGTAGACTACAAATATATAAAATTGTCAGGTTTGAGGAGCTTAAGGAAGTATTTATTTTTGTACAAAGGTGTATATAAGACTTTCGCAATATTTACAAACAATTAAAAGAAGTTGAATAAACATTTTTTCTTCATTAAAGCAATGAAAGACCGCCCCAACAAATCAAGACGACCAACCAAAATGGTCCAGAGTGTACAAATGTAATAGAAAAGATAAGTTAATAGTAATTAGTAATATCAAAGGTAAATGGAAAAGGATATTCCTAGAATTAAAACTATGTATTATCGTACAAGGCAGGTGAGTGTATGGCTTCATAAATTCATAGAGATCTGTAAGAAATTTCTATGTATAATATTTTAAAAGGAAATCATTTACGTTCTATAGAATAGTAATCGTGATTTTTCAATTTAAAATCCCGAAAGTTGTTAAATATATACCGCTTGAAATCAAAGTTGAATTAATGTAAAAGGAAATGAGTCAAATGTATAAAATGAACATCAAATGGGGTATTGTGACGTTACATTGCGAACATTGAATTGTTAATAACGATTAACAGATAAGTAATCAAAGCAAATAATTTATTATATTCAAATTAGTTCCTTAAAAAAATATTTTTGCAAAGCAATTAAGTTCATAAAATGGTTTAAATTAGATTAAACAGAAAAAAATTAGAAGTGTATATCTCCAACAAACTAACACCCTGTATAAAGTGACTCACTTATATCATGAAGTAGAAGGAAAAAAAAGGAGAAATTTAAATTCAAAGTTTTTGCCTTACTCTGCTTATTATTAATTCTGTTCAATTCAAATATTTTGGCAATAAAAAAGACATCAAAATTAAAACAACCAAAAAAAAGCATCGTAGGTTCGAAACTTAACATAAGTTACGTTCTTTTAACATAGATAAAAAAAATACCAGCATTTTAGTAATTAAATGTAGAAATACAGCAACCAGTGTATATATTGGCGAGCTGTGGGGGGGTGCGCTCTGAACCAATTTAAACTTAGCGTTCTTGGTTAGTACAGCTTAATGTGTTAACGAATAGTTATAGTAGAGCAGCAGAATGAGTATGGTGTGGGCAACAACAAGTTCCTCACTTTTGTGAACATAAAAACGAATAACACACTAAGAGATATAGAAGGATACCCTTCTCAAGCAAGAAGGATCTCCGTGAGAACGAGAAACGGGAAATCGTCCGAGAAATGAACGCAGAAACAAATCCTGGAGAAAAGAAATTTTGCAGCCCTGGAAAAACGACAGCTCAGTGACTAATTTACTAGAACATGAAATTAGAAAAGTTCGGGATATCATATAACTTTCACCGCATCGAAGAACATCGTGCTTTACGTACAAAAATGAAAAATGTGTTAGAATGGCGCGAGGTACTGTAAATAATAATTCTGTTGGAGAAATTTGATTAAATTTGTGTTGAAAATTGACAAAAAAAAGATGTCAACATGTTATAAAAACTGAAAATAAATATAATTCTAGTGACATTTGTACAGAAAGCTAGCGACAGCGATGATTTCGATAAATCTATCGGATGAAGAGACGTATGTTTATATATTACCTTAAAGAAATAAGCAGTAAATATTAATTGATTCTACCTGCATACAGGCATCCCCAGCGCTCGCCAAGATATATCCCGAATGCTGTATTTTTTAACACTCTTTCAAATGCTTCATAATCTTAAAAAATTTGAGTGAATATTATTTTATGCAATCCAAAATTATCCATGAATAATATACCTATGCCGGCTGAAAAATAAAAAATCAGTAAATTTAAGTATTTTGTTTAATTACCAAACATATTTAAAGAACGCATTAAAACAGCAGCTGTTATTCAAGTTTTCTTTAATCTATTGAGAATTGAAAATAAAAAAAAAGAATATATGATGTGAATGCCTATGGATTGATTATAATAAACATGTCAGTAAGTTAGTTCAAAATCATCACATTTCATAATATTGTTAATGGTAACATACACAAAAATCATAGCAGTTATAAGTTGACTAATTTCGCAAAAGTACAACCACTTCAATAAGTGTAACAAAAAAAAATTTAGCGGTCTATATTTATTTAAAAATAAATAAATTGGTGTAAAAAAAAAATTAATTTAAAGAACCTTCACCGATACACCGCAACCATCTAAATAAATAAATAAAAACTATACACATACTTCCATTACTCGTGTGTCTATATTATTTGTGCTTTACAAAAAGTCGATAATCTTGAAGTGTAGTGTTGTACTTTCAGAATTAGGACTATCGTTTTTTAGCACAGTAGAATAGTTACTTGACTAACAAGCAGACTAAAAACCATGTCGCAATCAGATAACACGAAGTCATCAGATCCAACCCTTCGATGTAACTCATATACTTACCGTAGTCCCCCCGGCCCATTGGTCCACGTATACCCGCTCCGGTTCTTGGACCCTGCCCCGGTGGTCCTCTTATAGGCATAGCACCAGGCATCATTCTAAAAAAGGAAAGAGTTTATTTCCATCAGTATACTTGATTTTTCGATCTTATTCGTTGCGTTGTTAAATTAAGGTCTTGAAAACAGTTTCTTCATATATTTTTATGAAGATTTAATATCGGATCTTCGTATCAAATTTATTATGTAAGGTAAAGATTTACGTTAATATACGCAATTTTACTCACCCTCCTCTAACTTGCATCATCTGCATCATTCTCCTTTCTCTTGCACGCAAAATTTCTTCTTTTTTCTTTTTATCGGACGGAGGTTTCGCTAAAGACACTTCTATATTTGATCCACCCATTTCTTTCCCATCTAGTTCTTCCATTGCCTAACACAATAAATCGTAATTTTTTTTCATTGATCGATTACTTTTTGCACAACTTACTTTCACCGCATTTTCACGATCCTCGAAATGAATAAATGCGTAGTCTTTGATCTTTTTCACCCTTTCCACTTTGCCGTACTGCTCAAACGACTCTTTCAGCTTTTCTTCCGAGATTTCTTGCGTTAAGTTGCGAACGTACAGAACTTTGACCTTCGACATCGTCTGCTCGTCGGGTTCTTCTTGCGGATCGGCCCAGTCGACGATGATATCGCAACCCCAAACCTTTATGCGACCTGTACCGAGCCTGCGTTTCGCGAGAGAGGCTGCTTTGTGCGATTCGTATTCCAAAAAGCAAAAACCGCGATTCTTCTTTTTGTCATCGGGTGAGCTGTATATGATCACCTCCATCAGGCCCGCTACACAAAACGACAAAAGACATGTTAAGAAATGGGAATGCTAGAGATAGCTTCGACGAATCGGATGAGCACCAAAGTCCACTGCACTACTAAGTAAGCACTGGCTCGAAGTATATCGTACGTGAAGATGATCAAGTAAGTAATATTCTCGTTCTTTTAAATATATTGCGTGTGTGATTGTAACACTGTCCTATTATTTTTTTATTATTTATTTAGTTGCACGCACTGGACCTTGCTACCCTTCCCATGCTCGTAGCGGCCCTGCCCTACCCATTGCTCAGGCGCAGACTAACGCATTCCAGGGATTAAGGGTTCTCAACTTACGTGCGTGTTTGGAAAACTCTTCGAAGAGATCGTCTCGATCCCGGTTCTTTGGAATATAGCCCACAAATAACCGGTGATTGTTATAAGATATGGTAACGCCAATCTTTTTGCCTTTCCGTATCTCATAATCATTCAGCTGCAAGAACAGTGGAAGGGTAGCCAATTATGCCTCGGGCAAAGGGTGAGGGAAGGGTCAGGGCGGGAAAGGACTGAGCCCGGCAGCCGGCCGCCACTAGCTACTGATGCACTTTACCTGTTAATTTACCGAATTCTTCCAGTATCTCCTCTTTGCCTTTAGACTTTGGTATGTTGCCCACAAAAAGCCGAAGGTTCGGAACACTAATGTTAATTTTCAGTGTCTTGCCGGGTTTGATTTCGTAATTATCAAGCTGTGGGTCAAGAAACAAAAAACATGCCAGAATTTGGTCAGCCACATCAGAGGAAAAAAAAACTAATTATTTATACAAAAGTTTCAATTTCGTCATAGATAATCAAAATGGTTAAATTTTGCACCAACAAAAAAAAATAATAAAAACTACTGAACGGGCATGCTCGCTAGATTTAGAAAAAAGACCCGTTTAACGGTTCCCAGTGTCCTGGATCGCTCGGTACAGCTACGCCCAACCAACACCTGCTACCAAACAAATTTCTCGGGTGCAACAAACGCTCTCGATTACGTCACACACGATGGCGGTCTCAATTTTGCCCCCTTGTGCAAAGAGGAGACCTGTAAAACAATTTTGAATCGTTTTCCAGCCAAACACACCAGTACATATGTATCAAAAATAAGAGCCAATTGTGACACCACAGTGTCAGAACATCTGAATTTGGTCACATCGAGGGCTCTGATTGGAGGACAAAACTACAAGGGAGAGAACGTATGCTCCGTAGTCAGAGCCGCTGCAACAAAAGTAACTCTCAATTGCCGGCTATGACAACAGTAGGCACACATCACTATAATAAGAAGAATGCCAATTAATCAGCGATTGCAGAATGAATAGTGAGAAGATAAACAAGTAAAACAAAAAGAAGGTTGACGAAATTGTAAATTCTACATTGGTACATAATACTGGAAGGCCAAATCGATATCTAACTCACTACTCACTATGTATGGAACGGCTTCAATGTGTATCCACTTTCAATAAACACAATAACAGTAAATTCTCTAATCGATACTCATCTAGATATTTAAATTTAAAAATAAAATAGATACACAATGAACGTTCATTTAAATATGAAATTTTTATAAGGTCAAAATTTTAAATTAGGTACTAAGGATACAAATTTCCCTTTGTTCATGGTATTAACAAATTTACCTATTCAATAAATTTAGAACTAGACAACCAGTCGACTGATTTCTAATAACTCTCGCTGCCCCACTTAAACTTCTCTTTTTGTCTGATCGATGGTTGAATAATTACATTTAAACAAAATCAAAGGTAGTACTTAACACAAATTGAATGTACTTATTAAAAAAATAATAATTACAATTACTTAGTAAAAAAAAAAACCCAAATCACCGCTAAATCAAACACTTCGTTTCTACCATAGGCAACATCGCTAAAAGGGACGTTCTTTGCCACCATCACCTTACCACATACCTTTTGGACGGCCAGTTGAGCTGCATCTCTCGAAGTAAACGTGACAAACGCATACCCCCTATTGGTGCCCGTCATCGGATCCATCATTAGCCTAAGGTCCCAAATCGTACCGCATTCTTCGAAGAGTGGTATTAATTCATCTTCGTACATATCTTTCGGTATTTTTCCGCAGAATACTTCGCAACCCGGTCCTGGGGGTGTACTATCGCAACCGGGCGGTGGACCTCCATATTTTCGTTGACCTATGATTGTAATTAGAATGTTATATGAAAAGGCAATCAACACAAGTTTTAAAACTGCAGTATATGCTTGAAACAGATGATGAATATGATGGTAGAAACCCATTTTTCAGGAACTGTTTTAAATTTTGAGATATACCAAGAGACAAAACCTAACCATTATCTGATAAACTCACACATATTTTTCAATCATACCACTCGCTCATTGATTATTATCTTTAAATATTTATGCTGCTGGTACCATGATGTTGAATAGGATAAAAGAATATGTTTTCACAATTGACAGAAACACAACGAGTCTAAAAAAATGATAAACAACAAAGGTGTACTGTATTTGGAGTTTAGCTTGAAACTAAGGTTAACAGATAAGATAACATATATAGAAATCTCTTGCCTTAAAGTTATCAACGTATACAAGAAAAATATTGAAGGTGTGGATGTCTCTAATCAGATCATGGACTACTGTGGTAGTAGTAGGACATCCTCGTTATCGAAAATCTTTTCCTTAATTAAAAATTGAGATACGCCGGGGAAAACCCAGAAAAAACATGGAATTTTCATACCTTGCCGAAGGATAGATTTTACTACTACTACTACTACTACTACTACTACTACTACTAAAATATGAAAATGGACATTCAATGTAATCTTACATCTATTTGATATAATAGCAATAGCTGGATGGAATATTGAAATCATATGATTCAGTCAAAAACTGCCACTCTTGGAATTTAGATTTAGACTCAACCTTGAAGATAATCTTGGTTCACCTGAACAATCAGAATACACCTTAGCTGAAATTGAAGACGAAAACGTACCCAAGGTGCTGAAAACTTTACTGCTCTAAAAGATGAACTCTGGCCAACAATTGACGATTTATATTGCAATAAAACAAAAATTATTTCCATGCGTTCATTTAAAGTATCACAATGGCGAACATCCTGAAAATCACGTAAGATTTCTTTGTTATTTTTATATTAATCGTAACTTAAACAATTTTGTTTATGCGAAAAAGAGGTACATAATGTTATTTTCCGCAAGTGCATCACGTGGTAAAATGTTTAGAACAAACAAAAATGGATATTGATAGTTGATAATACTCATCATATCAATGATATTGCCAATTTTAACTACAGGCACGACAATTCAAAATAGGTACAATAAAAAGTTAATCGAATAAACGAAACTCACCTGTCGTTACATCTAACGTATAGCCCGTTCTTTCTAGGATCTGTTTTATCTTTTCTTCATCGGGTCCCTTAACAGGTGCAGGAGCTGGAGCGGCCGCACCTTGACTCGAGCCGGCTCTGCTCTTCTGCCGATATGTTTTCATAACACCGCAAAGATATGCTGATTTATTGGATACATGTTCCAGGTTAGAATCAAGGAATTGACCGAGTACGTTAAGGGCTCCATCAACGGGAAATTCTTTTAAGGCATCCAGAGCTCTCTCATCCAGATCGACATGTGCTAATTTACCAGTCTTGTAAATTTCATCTAACTTGGCAGCGACTTTCTCATCTAATCCATATTCTATTAATTTATGATAGTCTTCAGTTCTCTCTGTGTCAACCTCTTCAATCTTCATTGATTCTTCTAATAATACTTCACCATTACCTTCTGCCATAGCTACAAAATCAAAAATAACTTAGAAACATGTTGAACGTAAGAAATTTATGTTTTGACATATGTACATGATTAGAGATCAAATTAATATCTTTAGATGAACCTTGACAATAGAACATCAAATTGATTCCTACCTGAAACCAATTGGAAAAGCTTTTCTTTTCTAAACTACGTAAAAATATCTACTTACAGAAGCAATATTGTCGTCTACAAAAGTAAATATATAAAAAATATAAATACCTATATGATACAGTATGTCTAAACACACGACATAAGCGCAGTGTTTACTACGAAAAATAATTTGTATATTCGTCTGTTGTGTATTTGTTCTGAACTCGGAACAAAAAAGGATTTAAAAACAGCTCCCGTGTTTCAAACAAAGGTTAAAAACTTCTAAATACCGTTCAACGTAAATAACACTGCAATTACGTCCTGTAACTTAGACAAAAATTTCTTATATTTATCATGGAAACGTCGATAAACTATTTCGATTATCGTCTTCATTTGCGAAACTATCGAATTACAACATAAAGTGACGGTTAAATGTAGTGACAATTGAATGTTCCCGCCAATTTTTATATCGGCGAAAAACTTGCGCAGTAGATGCGATAACGAAAGGTGCCGATATTTCATTTATACAACCACAAAGAATGATTTATTTAAAGAGTACAGTTGTTTTTCGACAATGAATATGTACATTTCTACGCTAAATGTTAGCAAAAGTTAAATATGAAGAGTATTAACAGAAAAAAAGGCGATGGTAATCGGAAGAATTTATGCCGTCCACATTCGATCTGCCGCTGCGTACGCATCGAAAACGGCCATGTGAGTATAGAAACGCTTCTGTTCGTGCAAGAATTTACTTTAGAAATTCAGTGTACGTACCTAATTTTTAGTGTTTTAAAAAATATAATTTTGCATTAAAAATGGCGGCCGCAGCACCAATAGACAACGTCAACGTGACCGCTAACTACGGGGTTCACACACAGACGCGCACGGCTTTTAGCCTCGAACCCAATGCACAATTTGCCGGCAGAGCGAGAAAAAAGAATTCAAAAAGAACGCGATGCCAATTCCTTGCCAATTTGTTTGGATGAACGCGGACTCTTTCTGAATACCTAAAATTACACTTCGTATCACATTAATGTTTATTTTCAGCGTAAATTTATCGTAGTATAAGCTTGCCTCTATTCGAATTAACGGCGTGTAATAATGGTGTGTTAATCATCACTCGGAACTCGATGCTTTTCCCATCGAAACCGAAGGTAACTCGTACATAATATCCAGAAGGACCGGAGGAAAACGTATGACAGGGTACCTACCACTTAATTATTTATAGTTTCATGCACTCAACACATTAACAAACACAACAAACATATTTTTAAATAATAAAATTATAATCTTAACAGAACCGAGGTTAATTCATTAAATAATCGATTTAAATACGTTTAAAAACTGAAACAAACGAACACTTAAAACTTAAAAAATTTACAAATAACTATTGTAAAATAGTAACGATTTGGTGTAGTACCGACTCCCGCGGCGTAATGCAATGTGCACTGTGCAGAATCCGTTGTTTTGCAAGCCCGTCTCGTCAGGTCGGCGCGTCACTTGCATTCAGGTTGTTAACTGCCAACGGACATGCGCTCTGCTCCGATCGCGCCTTGCAAACCAGTCTGGTATGTTATACATTCTTTTCAACTACATACATATACACATATTTTGTTGTTAGCGAGTAGGGCGGTAAGCTATTTCATATATACCTTACATTGGTCCGTTTGTCTGTGTCGTTTCCTTTCCCGGTGCTAAACCCAAGTGAGTACTCGCATATATTCGCCGGGCCTAACGCAGTTATCTCCATTTGCATATGACTACATAACATGCATTGCACGACTAATGCTTCTTCTCCCCTCTTTCTATGCTCTTACATCTATTTTGACCCCTTTTCCACCAATTTTAGCATTTCACTTCTCAATCTCGTCGAACGTTCTACGTTCCGATTGAATTTTCTCTACAAATAGCAAGCTCTTTTCCTATCCGTTTTCACCTCTTATTCGCTATTTTCTACAGTCTTGTTAAGAACTTTTTGTCCCAGTTCTACTACGATATTTCTCTTTAAAATTCCTTTTAGTTAATTTTTAATCACTAAAGTTTTTCTAGTTGTTAGGCTCATATTTCGATCGATTTTTACCATTACTGCACTACTGTTAGATAAATACTTAAATTTGATACATAAACAGTACTAAAATACTAACACATTCAGCACCATACAAACTATTTAATTAATTCTGAACAATTGTTTTGGGAATTCGTGGATTCCCATTGGCCGAACGACGTGAGAAAATAATTTTAATTTTAAGACGGCTTCTTCTATCCCTACTGTAAGTATCTACATACCCTAAAACGTAGGAAACCAAAAGACCTTTGGCCTTTAACATAAAACGTAAACATGTGTTTGTTTTACCCCAATATATTCATCAAAACTAAGTGGTTAAGTTAACCGCCTTCGCTGTTTACCAAATTTACATTCCTTTTCATATAAATGGTTGTTTCGTAAGCGCCTAATTTGAGGTTTTCTAATTTAATATTATGACGGGTTTCGTTTAGTGTATTTGCAGTTGAGCTGAGGATCTTCAGAAAACAAACAATTACGTTTTGGCGTGATAATGTAAATTATCACATATCACAACAACAATAGATTTCAAAACTTTTGGAGATAATGTATAATCTACCGCTTTGCCTTGCTAAATAAAACGAGCTTAGATATTCCAGTTATTTCGCTAATTTATATTGTTAAATAAAACAGAAGCATGAAATTGTTAATATGCGCGTAAAAACATTACATAATTTAATATTCCGTCTCTGACCTCTAGGTTCGGAAAAAGATTAAAATTCACACCTTTATGTTTTCAAAGGTAGTACATGAATAGATAAATACTTTAGACAAAATATTAGAATTGTTTATGTTAATTAATGAATTATTCGTTTGTTAACAGTTTCTTCGCGGATGGATTCACGACCAAATGGAGAAAATGAAGAGAAGATAAGGAAATGATTTTTCATGGATTTTCTTTTAATGTCTGACAATACAGTTAGCACATCCATATCCACCTCGAAGGTAGTAGCTTCAATTTTTGATTTGAAACTCGATAGAAAAAAAGAAGCAACGTCTTAGAATTGAATCAATCAAGCATATCTTTAATAATGGAATTTTCGCTTGTTCAAGAGAATTAAACGATTTTTTTTGAATAAAATCAGGGTCCAATGAACTGTCGTTTCTACAGAAAATTGGAAGAGTAGAGTAGAGTATTGCCTGAATAATGCTCCAAATGATACGATGAAATTGGAAATTTGGGTGTTAAATTTCCAATACAATTTTCAATACTAAATAAGACTTTACTCAAATAATAACTACCTGGATTATATTCACCTTCATTGATATAGATACATTTGAAAAATAATGAATTCTTTAAATCGAATTTTCCATTTTATTCTTAAAGAAACCAATATCGCTATTAAATAGAAATGCTTATTAGGCATTCTTAAGTTTTAGATTCGCTTTAATCTCCAGTCTCCGTAGCAAGAAGAGCTGCAAGAAGTAAATTAACACCCCCCATCGATTGCTATTTATAACTACCGATCCCAAAACATAAAAATAACAACAGTATTGCTTTCCCGCCAAGAGAATCGTTGACAGAGAAAGAGACGACCGATGCACAAGGAGCTACGCATAAAATAGCATAGGATGCGGTCGCCATTCACATCACAAACTTGCTACTAATACGGACAAGTCGGAGGACTCGGGGACAAACGAAAGAGATAAAACCGTACACACATGTACTTCTAATGCATAAAAATCCGCAACTATAGAGTCCTCTTCTCCGCTTTCATCCTGTCGGCTCGTCGGATTCCGTTTGATAAAGTTTATGTTGTACATAGAGGAGAACGGTTCTGTGCGTTTCCCGCCAAGACGCGCCCAACAGAGCCAAAAAACAGGTTATTCTAGATTCGCAATCTTTGCATGAACGTTGTACGCTCGGAATAGAAGCGCTAAAAGGGGCGGAGGCGGTTAAGAGAGACGAAAAAGATGAGAATTCACCACCCCGGGGAAGGGAAAAAGCGTTTCACGAAGCAACCGGTTATATCCATCCAAACTAGTACCATCATCCATATATCTCCTCTTTCTGTTATGTGTACGAACGTGTGTGCGTATGTATAACTGGTAAACGCACGGTAAAGTCGAGGAGAAGCGAGATGTAGTCCAGCTGTGCATAGGACCTCTGTTCTTTTGCTTTTGCAAAAATTCTATCTCCCCTCGGCCGATATCGTCGTTACGTCGTCGACACTTGCCGAATGTGATCATGAGGTGTCAGAACAATGCACAGGCGTTACGACCGGTGTATTTTTCTTAAAGGAGGTTTGTAACGGACAGTCTGGAATCTATGGGATAGACAATGACGATGCTACTGTCGCGAATATCGTGTCCATTCGCTAAAATTTTGAATAAAAGGAACGCTATCTTTTTCGAGACGTAACCGTAGATTTAAATGACTTTCAACACGTTATTACCTATTATTGCATTCACACAAAGCTCCTGAATCTAATTCTCAATTAGAGATTAAAAAAGATCGGTCCGAACAACTACAATAAATTACTACAAATTCCGTCGATATAAGTTGCAAACTTATTTTAAATTACATGATGAGCATAAATAAAGAGCAAAAGTAAAACCTTGAGATAAACGTGTAATAAATGAGATGAAAATTGTGAAAATAGAAAAGTCTGACAAATACTAATAAGTTTGTATTTGCGTATAATAGCAGCATCTGGATCACAAGATCTTATCAATTTAGTAGGTACTTGAACAATTGCGTTAGTAAATTTGTGGCATGTATTAAATGTATATTGCCTTTCTTCTCGGCAAACATGGGATCTGCGAAGTATGTTGTATAGAACTATGATACTGGCAACGTTTGCCACGTTAAAAGGCTATACAAGAATTGCTAAAACGGTCAACAAAGTAATGAGATAGTAAGTCCATAATCTTTACACGCTGTTTATTGAAGTAAACGATTTTATTTTCCGGAGAAGGTTATGCTTTCTCTCTTGAATAACAACCTCCGATTTTAATATCAACATTCTTTGTGTCATTTTTTTTAAGATGCTATTCTTCGTCCTTCGTACGGCATATGTATGCGATCCAATTGTTTTAGGCCAAAGAACTAGAATTAGAAACAACTAATCGCCCTTATAACATAAGAAATCATTGTAGTTTTCTCTTGTTACTTATTTGTATTAAATTACTGTCTTCTGTGTGTTTTCTCTAACCATATTAAGGACGTTACACGGTTGATGAAATATGTAATTTTATATCAAAGATAACATACCGCTGAGTTGGAGCAAAAAGCTCATATAACGCGTCATATAACAACTAATATGTGATGCTGCTTTCATTAGTCGTTAACTGAAGAGAAGTCCACATATTACTAAATCACGTTGACTTCATCTGATGTATCTTTAAAGTTTTATAATTAGTTGACGATTTACATCTCCCAATTTGGGTAACGTAATTATGTAAAATACAAGCGAAATCCCATAAATTACTTCAAAAGCCCTAATTTAGAGCAGTGACCTCGAAAATGAAAATTCCGCAAATCCCCAAACAACAGGACACCAATTTTTCGCATTCACAAAGAGAATGAAAAAAAAAATGGCTTATTGAACACAAAACAAGTTCGTCGCTAACGCCGTTTAAGCTGATTGACCGGTACCTAATTATGAATAAATTACAACGAGCAGCAGCTGATGCTTATTCTCAACTCCGGTACGGATATGGAAACAGATGAACCGGATACGTAAACATCGATAGCGATTTACCCAAGTTGAGCGTGAAAATTTAGAAGAAATTAGGTCAAAACTTTCACTAATGCCACATGGTCAGTGAGCAGCACACCGTGTATTTGTGCACCTCTCCTACCCTTCACACACATGTTGCCATTATTGTTAGCTACGTCCATACAATGTTGTTTGCACATACGCTCATAAGTACTTGAAAATACGCTTATACAATAATAAACCGTTGGCGATATTATCCACCAAACGAGGAAAAAATGAAGAGCATCTGCGCCGAGGCAGCATGTCCGGTAAATAGTATTTTGAATTACAAACAGGTTATTGGCAAGCATTCCAAGCAAATACATTATTTACACTTTTTGCAAAACGTTATTTTAATAGAATATGTTAGAAGATGTACTTGTGGGACTTTGGAATGATGCATGCACCTTTTTAGATAACCAGTTTATTATTATTAAATCATAATTGGATTTGAACTGTTTCAAAACTACGAGAATTAGGCAACATAAAATATTTTTAAACAACTAACAAGGATAAGCAGAGCAGATAGTATCAGAGATTATCACTTAGTTAGGAAAAAAAATTTTAAGTTTCGCAAACTTGGATTAATAAATTATAATCTTTTAGAGCTTGTTTTCTAAAGCCAAAAAGTAATATACAGTAAAAGTCTCTTACGAAAGCTGTGAAACTAAAAGCGAAATCTGAAAACAATTGAACAACTGAATTAGTGGCGTCGCTAACATGGAGACTTGATCAGTATAAATAGCGAAAAGAAAGTTATTTGGAAAAATAATTAAAAATGTTTCCACTTAGAATTGGCAACAGTCAAGTCAATGCATTGGCGTCGTTGTCACTGTTACAACAACAGAGATCATTTCGCAATCGATAAACCGTAAATTAGATTATATCGCTTCTTCAAAATCTGCAAAGCGTTTAGCTATATTTATTACTTTTAATTAGCGCCAAATTGAATTGATTTCTTAATAGAGAATTAGTATATAGAAAACACCTGTTGATCGTAAGCACGTGAACAACGATAAACTGTAGGTTGAGAAAACCGGCGGCGTTGCAGTTACATAAATTTCGCTGCCAGATGGTGTGATTGGTCAAGTGAATTGACGATCTCAATGTTTAAAATCTACGTATTTTTTTTAAATAAGATATCTAAAAAAATAACTTGCTTGCATTGATTATAACAGGAAACATGCCATTCTACATATTCATTCTAATAAAAGACGTTATGTTGAAATTATGACGGATTACAATTTCTGAGAAATATCTTATCAATATTTATCTAAAACGATAAAACATCACGAAAAGAAAGAAAAATAAATAACTCTACCGCTAGCTACAAATTTGTCGGCATTTACATGTTTTTACGTGAATTTTTACACACCAAAATTTAAATAAGAATAAAACAAAAAAAAATTACAAACTCACTGTCTGGAAACGGGCAAAGTAAATTAATTATTAAAAAGCAATAACCGCTGCTTTACCTGTCTTGATGCAATTGTTGTCGAAACGCAAACAAGAAAAGCAGAAAATATAAGATCTTTGGCGAAAATAACTCAAGGTTAAGAGAACGGACTACAGTTATCGTACAGACAGGTATAATAATCGAGAATGTATCGAATGCGAGTAGTAAATAACGTAATTTAACATTTTTACAAAGAGAAATGTCACTAAGAAATTATACGCGGCTTTTCTTCATCTCGAAAATGTAAATAATTACATATACGTTCATGTATTTTACATAGCATACGTAAGGGCACTTCTAGAGACGTCACCAACGAAAATATATTAACACGTTGATGTATTTCTATACATGGTCAGTAAACCGTGCAATGTGTCTCATGTAAAAAAGGGTAAAATACGTTGAATACAAGGCTAGGGGAGAACTATAGCTTCAACACTTGCCTTTCTGAATTATTATTCTACTTAATGCACCCTTTTAATTTATTTGTACTTATTTTGACCGTGCACTAACGTATTTTCGCAATTGTCGGAAACATATTCGAAAAATTTTGATAACAACAACGACCATTTGAATTGCCTGGAAAATTACAAAAATTATCCAAAACGTTCGTAGTACTGAAAAGTGAAAGCGATATTTTACGTGATTAAAACAGTATTGGATACTTTTTTGAACAAGTTCCAAAGTCGCATTAATTCTGTATTTACCCGTGATCTTTTTTCAGAAATAAAAAATTATATAAAGAAAAGTCGGGAAACTTGGCATAGCTGTGTGTAACAAAAATTCAGAGAGATGTACAAAATTTCAATTACGTACAAACTGGACATTAATTAATTATATTGTTGGCATCCTTTTTTTATTCAAAACGCACTAAAGATTTTTTTAAATTAAAGTTGATAGTTCCAATAATATTAACATGCAGCGGTAGATATCCTCGTTTTACGGAATTAATTGCCTCCAAAAAGTTCACTTACTTATTTGTGCCCTTAATGACCCTTTTTGCCGTGAGAAACGACAAGGGTTAGATGGATGGCCTTTTAGTTTAGATTACAATATTAGCGGCGAGGCAAATAAGAGATTGTTTAATACTAATTTAATCGTAGAACTTTCAACTTTATTCAATGAGAAAGATATTACCCAAAAAAAAACATTTTCCAATAAGGTAAGAAATTACTAACTACGAATTCAAAACGGTGGAATATTTACAGATTATCCACATTCCGTTTTTCGCAAGTACACGACTCGCGCGAAAATTCTGCCGAATCTGTAAAAATTGTCGCATCTCTGAATACCTTTCGGTTTTGTAAACAAAAATACATCAAAATTTTCTCTGGCAACCAATAAGATGTTGATTTCTTAGCGCAACATGATTTTTATTGACGGAAATACTATTTTAAATCGCCCGCGAAACTTAGAGAATGTTTATTTGGTAACCAATCAATAAACACCAGAATTGTGTGTTGTCTTGTTTGTCTCTGTGAAGTAGGAATTATGAACCGGGACGGCCGTTTCGAGGACACGAATGGACCTGATTATCAACCGGTGTCCTCAAAACAACCGTCCCGAATTAATTATTATATAATTAATTAAACGTGTGTGGTGCGGAGGTTGCCGATACTTATGTGTTGTTCACGATATAAGATGCTGGACATTTTTTTTTAATCCGGACGATACGATATTTTCATATTAATATAGTTTCTTCTTCTAAAGTTAAATTATGAGTTATATCGTGAAGTTAATTACTAAAAATGTATATCTTTAAGGCTTTATTTTTAATTACACCTCCTCATTGCATTTAATTATGTCACTCTTAGAAAGCTAAGTTTAAATTGATTATTTGAATAAATGAGTATTTCATTCGCAAAATTTTTTTTCTGATTTCATTCTACGCGAAAAATCCCCGGACATGTCTGGGGAAATCCCGGACGTCTCATAATCTTGAACCTTATATTTTCGAAATATTTGTCCATAACTTATTTTAAATTAATTATGTAGCTTACAACGCCCAATAGAAAGTAAATCTCAATAAATTTCACTCGGTATCCATTATTACATTAGAAATTAGCGCCATTATTTAGGCAACCCCTTTAACGTTCAGTATTATAATGGCGGGAAATTTCAAAGATATTGTAAGTATTTTAAACATTTGAATAACGCTAATATGCCAAATTTTATATAACTTAATTAACGTTATCATTTATATAAAATTTACCATTTAATTCAAGGAAAAGCTAAATTATCTTTAATAATTTAGAAAATGTAATTTAAATATACGGCATTTCTATCGCTTCCGTTTACACCGGAAATCGATAGATCTGATTCAAATTGAATCGATCATATTTTACTTTTTTTATGATTTTAAATTAAGTTAAAAATATATCGTTGCCGTTTAATACGTATTAAATTAGAAATATCTGAAATTAAGGAAAAAAATCTATTAATATTGAAATGTGATTTTCTTTAATCTTTTATTAAACCTTTATTTTTCGAACTGTTATAAGGAATACAAGCTTTCTTTTAATTATCACTATTTAATTGCTTATTTTCGCAACGATTAACATTAAATCCATGACTGTATCCTAAATCAAATTATGCAATGATGTCATCCTAGTCCCACTTGTTGAAACTAAAAATTTTAACTTCTTACAGGTGGACAAAGAGAGGCGTGGTGAGAAGAAGGGGGCAAATGTATGACTGTACAACATCGTTGAACTGTTTGGTTGATGGGCTGGGTTAATTACATACAACGTGCTTTTAACAATAATTAAAACAGCTTAGTGTTAAAAATGAACCGTGGAAATCTAGAAAATAATAGTGAAATGTGTTAAAAAAGCATCGTATGCAAAGTATCACATACACAACAATGGCATTTCCCGCTCTGTACCTGTTCTCGTGTTTATTTGTTTTGGGTGTGATAGGCCAGTACGAGTGGCAAATTAAAGACGCTTACGATGAAATCAGATTTAAATACAATAAAGTCACCAAAGACAACTGCGAGATCGTTCACGACAAGGAACTGTTTTTACCGGAAAATTCCGTATCCCACAAGCCAGACATCAAAGATGTAAATATTAACCCGGTATTTCCAAATAGGACGGCGTTATTGCACATACACAATACGGCTTTGAGTAGATCTTTCTTTTGGAGCTACATTCTACAGAGTCGCTTTATTAGACCAGCAATCAATGACACATACGATCCTGGTATGATGTATTATTTACTATCTACGGTTGCTGATGTCTCTTCGAATCCCCATGTAAATGCTAGTGCTATTTACTTCTCACCCAATTCGTCATATTCACCATCATATCTAGGATTCTTTAATAAAACATTCAGCAGATTTGCACCAAGGACATACAGAGCTGATGATTTTAACGATCCGTTACATTTAGAAAGAATCTCAACGTTAAATACGTTTATAGTTCAAGATCTCGGGGCAGTTGTACCAGATACAAGCAATGATTATACATCAAAGTTTTATAGAACAAATAATTGGTATAAATTATGGTTACCTGATAAGGTTGCGGGTAGACACGATACAAAGACTACTTATCAAGTTAAGATTAGATATGCTAATAATACAAATGAAACATTTACATTCCATGGACCACCTGGTGCGGATGAAATTCCTGGACCTGTTAAATGGACTGAACCATATTTTGATTGTGGACGTTCAAATCGATGGTTAGTTGCAGCTGTTGTTCCTATTGCTGATATATATCCTAGGCATACCGGATACAGACATGTTGAATATCCCACGTAAGTTATTAGCAATTGAGAATTGCACATAAAAGAACTGACACATTTTACATTTTTTTTTTTAGATATACTGCAGTTTCGGTAGTTGAAATGGAGTTTGAAAGAATTGACATAAACCAATGCCCTAGAAGTGCTGGTAATGATGGACCTAATAAATTCGCTAATACAGCAAGGTGTAAAAAGGAAACTACAGAAGTAATATTTAAGTTTTGGTCAATTTATTTATTATGATATTTTTCCTTTAATTTTAGTGTGAGCCTTTAGATGGATGGGGATTTAGAAGAGGTGGATATCAATGTCGTTGTAAACCAGGTTATAGATTACCGTACCATGCTAGACGTTCATATTTAGGTGAAATTATTGAAAGGGCTAGCTCAGAAATCTATTATAGTAGCTTCAATTGCCTCAAAATAGGATGTAAGTACTCCCTCAACTAGAGGTGTATGATTTCATTAATTTTTTTTTACCCATACCTAACACTCTGTATATACTTATAGGGAGTTTTCAAAGTTCAGGCATTTATTTTAACAAGTTGTGGTACTCGCCTATATAAACGGTACAAAATAACAGATATACATAATAATTACGACAAATTAAAACAACAAATATGGTTCTGATCTGTTGTTTAATTCATTCCATTATAAAAATTGTTCAAAATTGTCACTAGTTTGATGCGCGCACAACCTCGCCTAATATAGCTATGAGGCTGTAAATAGGGCGAAAATGAAATCTCGTTGTTCACGAACATTTTCTATACATTGCTGCTCTGTCCGGAGCTGTTTTCAATCTATATCACAGCATAGGAACAATACAATAGTGACACTCAACCGTTCTCAGCCAGCCTATTTCTCGAAACGTAGTAACGTGCGTGTGGCGCGAGAAAACGGTCATCAATTTGATTAACAGGTGTTACAGTTTTCATTCATAAGTAGACCGAGTGTCCTCACTGCATGCTCTCTAGACCTCGGGCATGTCCCGCGGTTAAACTTTCATTTTATGCTGATAATACAGCTGTATCTTGTAAAGACGCATAATCATTAAAAGGCTTCGTTCTACACTTGATTTGATCATTGAGTGGCATGGAATATGGTGACTTAGGTTGTACGCTGGAATAACATTCTCGTGTTGGGAGCATAATTATAACTTAATTTTGCAGAAAGAGCACGTTAGGTATTAAGACCAAAGTATTGTAGTATGCGGCTATGTTTTGTTGGCACTCCCCGTACGTTAAAATCATGTACACCAATTCATTGTTTTTGCTATTTTTTTATGCACAACCAATAAAGATGAAACTAGTAACTGTTCTATTTTTCTACAATTATATAGGGTTACAAAAACCACCTGTACAATGGGAAAAAGCCCATCCGTACATACGCGAGCTCTACTTAAGCAGATACTACGAATACAAAAACTTCACAAGAGGTGCGGCGTCTCTCCACATGAAAAAATTAAACATCCATGAAGCATTGCATTTCATTACAACGATGAATAAAGAAAGCTGCAAGGCTTATAATCCGCAAGAGCTGGTGTTAAACGGAGATATTCCTTACGGTTCGAAAGAATTCTTCGTAAATGAAGCAAGGATGGCAATACGTTTAGCAAATTTCATTAGCTTGTTCCTACAAGTAAATGATCCTAAGGAGGTATTCTCAGATAAGCGCGTTCCAGATCACGAACTTACCGAAGATCAAATGATTGGTGAAACCTTGGCTTTGATCATGGGAAATAGTCGAATATGGTCCGCTGGTACTTATTGGGAGAGGAATAAGTTCACAAATAGAACATATTTTGCCCCTTACGCATATAAAACTGAATTGAATACTAGGAAATTCGGAGTCGAAGATTTAGCTAGATTAAACGAAACTGAGGATTTATATACCAATCAGGAATGGTTCAAATTCCTCCAACAACGCTGGCAGAGTAATTTCGATGCGCTTGAAAAATACAACATGAAAATTAAGCTGAGATTCAACCTAACTGGTCTACATCAAAGGAAATTTGAGCATTATCCCAATTATTATAGGGCTGCTAACATGGATCATGGATACTGGACTTCTCCTTATTACGATTGTCATGGAAAACATCCGATGTGGAAGGTGAAATACGCGGTACCATTCTTTGGTTGGGATAGCTCGAAAGTTAAATTAGAATTCAAGTATGTTTATCGCGGCATGAGATTTTAAGCAAATTTGTTAATACGGTCATTGTTATTTTAGAGGTGTTGTTGCTGTTACAATGGATTTGCTTAAATTGGATATTAATCAATGCCCAGATAAGGATTACACACCAAATGCCTTCAAACGAACTCATAAGTGTGATCAACGCAGTTCATACGTAAGTGTTTGTGAATTCTTTGATTGTAGGGAAAATCTTCGATAACCTGTACAATTTCAGTGCGTCCCGATCTTAGGAAGGGGATTCTATTCGGGCGGTTACAAATGCGAATGCAAGCAAGGGTACGAGTACCCTTTCGAACAGGAAATTACCTACTACGACGGGCAATTGATGGAGGCGGAATTTGAAAATCTAGTAGCGAATAAGGAGACGCGTTTCGACATGTTTAAATGTCGCTTAGCTGGAGCCTCGTGTATTCGAACAAGTTACATTACGGTAGCTATTGTACTTTTGATATCGCTGATGTTTCACAGGATTAGATGAACGTGAAAATTGTAAGGTTTTCAAGGAAAGCAGACCATATCACCACGGAATTGAATCAAATTTTATTAATTTCTCATCCTTCTGCCTATATTAAATAAAAATGATATTAAATATTTTTAACTCTCTAAGCTTGAAGGGCATTAAATTTAAATAGAAAAGGAGCTATAAAAATTCAATTTTTATATATATTTTTTTCTACTTTGAACATTCTAACAATGATATATTTCACCTAGTTTAACAGAAAGGCTAAGATGGCAGCTCGAACAATGCATTTTCCACCTAATTTAATCTTTTCGTTCTTAATAAAGACATTTTTATTGTTTTTATTTATTAGCTACATAAGACGCTCTCTGCAAATCAAAGGTGAAAGAATAGCCTTGTTTCTATGCAGGTTTTATTTTATTTTAAAAAAAGTATTCGTTTTTAGAAAAGAGTAAACAAGAGTTTTAAGTATTTTTGAAATTTAACTGTGTGAAATGTGTATTTTAATATACAATCCAATCAATATATAAAACGTTTTCAAAGCAATATAGTCTTAGATAATAATTACAATATATAACTTAAACTTTCTACTTATTACAAATTACCAATATTGTTCATAATGTAAATATTTTCACTTCGATCGTATATTAATATTAACTCCAAGGTGGTAGGACTTCTCGTTGCAGAATTTCATAATAAACACCTTTATAAATCTATTAATTAGCTAAAATTAACTGTAAAAGCCTTTTTTTATTATCTTGAAAAAATTAATTCTATTATTTGCAAGAATTTGTGATACGACTTGTAGATGCTGAAAAGCATAAACAAAAATTTGTATAAATTCTCACTCATTCATAATTAATTCCCTTAGATCTTCTTAAATGAAAGCTAGAATCTCATTCTAAATGTCTATTTATAAACTAATCGTAACGGAACGTACAAATCATCTCGTGGATGCGATGCTTTTTTCTAAATATATTTTTATAAGACTTTTGTTTTATATATGTGTATTACATAGTTGTTATTAGTTTTTTTTTAATATTATATTAAATTTATTTACGCAATGTAATTCTCAGTTCTTGTCTCTAAAAAGAAATCATTTGTTAATTTCTCCGTCCATTTGAAAGTATATGATATTTTAAGTTTAATTGTATGTATATTTTTATATTGTATAACTATAATTTCTTATATATATTTTTTTTTAAATATATTTTTAAAATATTCCGCTACTTTAATTCAATACATTTATATTGAGAATTCGCTGAAAAAAGGCAATAAGTAACGCTTTCCACGTAGTGCCTTTTTTAATCGCGCATGCCCTTGACGTACCAGAACTAAATAAATAATTTGAAAGAGTATATTCTATCGCGAGATAATTGCGGGAATATCACAAAGAAAAAATATATCAAGTAAGGGACGATATTCTGTCACAATTTTACAATCAAACCCTGCAAGTCTCTAAGGTCCCTGACGTTTTCTTTGACGTAAAACACGTATTTGAATTGAATATTAGCGTAAAGCGATGACGATTACGCCGCGATATTATATTAATTTAACTAATTAGATGCCGCTACTGAACTTCAAATATAAAAAAAGGTACTTACAACAACTGACCATATCACAAACAAATATTCTCGCACGAAACTTAAATTTTCAGTTTTTGAATTTATAATCCTCACCTTCAAAACTGCAAAAAATTCAAACAACTGTTAGTAATTTGTTTTGTAACTAGGACGACAAAGTTGCGAATTGCGATACCTCTTGACAGATTATCGATTCGAATTATGGAAAAATGGGGAAACGTTAAGCGTAGCTATTTACCGTTTCAATCGTCGTCGAGGACCAGCAGCTCCAGCAAATTGCGAAAATGAATTAGTACGCCTATTATTACCAGAACTAGGGACGAGTATACGAATAAATAAAGGGTTAATAGCCAAAATATCAACCTCATTTGATGCTTCTATATCATTAAACTACTTGATTTAGGTGTTCAATTAGCTCAGATTTTTAGTAAAATGAATGTAATTTTTTGCAAATTAATCGAAAGAAGTTACTTTTTGGTAGTTCTATTTATATAATGCTAGCAAGGACTATGGTGTAGTATGGTAAACAACACACAAGTATCGGTACACTCCGCATCGCGCAAGTTTAATAAATTGATTAATCTGAGACGGCCGTACAGGATTTCTCATTCTCATTCGGTTTCTCGTTGAGAATGAGGATCTCCCCCATCCTCGAAACGGCCGTC
>LR736885.1:3727396-3880713 GCA_902654985.2 Oryctes borbonicus | reverse complement strand
TTATTATATTATTATATAATAAATTAAACTTGTGTGGTGCGGAGGGTGCCGATACTTATGTGTTGTTTACCATACTACGCCACAGTCTTTGCTATCATTATTGTTCTCATTTGAAAAAGAAAAGATCCTCTTCCATCAAGACAAGGCACGGGTGCACCCTTGCGCAGTTTCAATAGCCAAAATTAAATTAAAGTTGGAAACATGGCTCGGCAAATAACGGTTCACGTCGAACGAAGAATTCATCGCCCATACAGATGCATATTTTGAAGACCTTCCGAAATCCTACTTTTTAGAGGACTTAACAAAGCTGGAGAAACGCTTGCAAGAGTGTATAGAGTTAAATGCAGATTATGTTGAAAAATAAATAAAAATTATAGAAAATACTTTGTTTTATTTTTTTCTAAGGATTTATTGAGCGACCCTCGTATTATGGAAATATACCAGGACATCACATAAATATAACGAAAATTTCTTGGGACTTTTCTGTGGGACTTTTTAAAATCTAAAATCTATCGCCACATCAATAAATATCATAGTGTATTATATTATTGAAAGTGATTTAAAACTTTAAGTATACAGTCGTTTCCTCAATTTATTTCCAATCAAATCTAAAGAAAACTGAACAATTAGATGCGAATTAGCCCATTTTAAATGTTTCTGTTTAATAGGTTGGTCATCCTGTTATAACTAAGTGATCCGCTGCGTCTGCGTCTGCGTCAACTGATAAATCATATTCAAATCCAGCCAGTATGAAAATTAACCCCTGGATTAATAGTTACATAAAGCGTTATTAATGTGTATATTTATTATTTATTAACTTTAAACCAGTGCATAAATGGATCTATTATAATAATTGTTATGTTTTAAGTTAATATATTTACGTAAATAGAGTAACAATGGATCCGACTTTACAAACAAAACCTAACCCTGGCTGCAAAGAACTTTTGTTGAAGAAATTATCATACGCGGTAATAACAAGTATCATATCGCAAGTAATAATCTTATCAGTGTATTTACTGGTAGTGAACTTTAGTGTATTACATCCGTTGGAATGGCTAATCTTAACATCTCAGACATTAACATCAGTAAGCACATGGTTGTATCTGGTACCGTTCCTAAGTATAATATTCGCTCAAAGTATGATTTGCGCCAAGGATTACGTACTGAGATCAACCTATAACATAAGCAGGATCCAGAAGATGTTGTCAGTTATTTCACTACGAAATTTCGTATTACTTAGTCTACACATATTTATTGGAGGAATCCTTACGTGGTTATATTTATCAGTTACTGGAGGACAATACGGCAGCTTATTTGCAATGTACAAGCAAGATCATTATTGTTTGAATGTAGATGTGTTTTATTTAATTACATGCGGATTTTGGATTGGACTATATTTCTTTTTACGGATTTACATGGTTGAGAAACGGATTTTGTTTCCTGTTATCCATCAGCCAAAATTGCAACAATTTAAAAGTGAATTAGTGCCTTTAATAAAAGAGAGTTGTAAAGCTGCATTATGGCCTACAATTTATTTCGCTGTTATATATTTTTTTTGGGGTAAGGAAATGGAAACTTTTGTTAGTGATATATTCAGATTACATAAATCACACGATTCTAAGACATCTCTTACAATTTTACTATCGTGGTTCTTTGGGACGATATATATTTTAGCTATGAATTTGATGCGCTTCTTCTTCGAATTGTTTTTAACACAACCAATAGATTTTCCAATTTTAAGTATTACGAGTGAGGACTTAACTCTATGTAACGGTTTATCTATTAATAATATTCCAATCATACAACATTTAGCTTGTTTCGATTTATTTAATATGGCAAGGAATTTTCCTGAGAAAAGAAAAATTTTATTTATGTTGTCACAGCCGGGGAACCATCCACACAATTGGAATAATTTGATTACGAACGTTATAAAGATCATATCTACGTTTACGCAGACAATAGACTGTTCTGTAAATGCGATATTGAATCCGGACATCAGAAAAAAAGTCGAGGCAGCGACAATTGACCAAGCACCTGTTATAAAACCTATTTATGCTAACATGAGAAATTTGGCCCTCTTGAAACCGGAAGTGCCATTAAATATTATTGATGTGACACAAGCTAAAGCTATTCCTCTAAAATCACCAGTGACTTCGTTCGTAGATGGGATCGTTCAAAAAATTAATGCATTGATGGAGATAATGAAAGCAAAATTTGGAATAAATTATCTCTTCGGTCGTTTACCAGTGAAGAATATCCAATGCTGCTTAGAAGATGGTCAAATTATTATATGGATCACGCAGGGATTATCTAACTTAATTGTTGCTTCGTTAAGAGAAGACAGTTTTGGTATCGCTCATAAGGATCTCCCCATCATACTCTCTACATTAGTTGAGTTAAAACATAGCATGGATAAGCTCAATAGAATACCAACATTTACAAGAAAAATGCATGCTGCCGATGATTTTAATATTAAAATGAAGACTGGAATAAATTCTGCCGTGAAACGTAGTTTATATAACGTGTGCAACCACTTCGGACCTTATATGAATGATATGTCAGTTAAGAAGGATGTGTTGCAATATCTACAACCTTATTTTGTTGATAACTAGTAATAGTAGTAACGAATTGTGTTTTATATTGTAATAAAGATTTTTTTTTTAAGTTGTGAGCCCATCATTTTTATTTTTAGTATAGCAGTAAAATAGCATACTTATAGACCATATGTATATTTAATTTCATATGAAATGTCTTGTTTTTAAGGTGATCCGAATATTAATTAAAGTACGTAAGTAAGAGTTGTTTTGAAGGTCAACATAAGTTTAATTATGGACTTTACGTGTTATAATTTTTCTTTACAAAGAATTGCTCCTTTCAAAAATTGAGTTACATTTATAAGTATTGTGTAACGTAAAAGATTAGAATAAAAATTCCTTAAAATAACTTGTAGTCAAAACTTAATTTATTTAACGTACATAGACTAACAACTAACAGATAAATCGTTACTACTATAGTATTACAATTATATTAAAGCAATTTTAAATATATTGTACATTTCCAATTAGACTGGCATACAATGTTACGAGGATAAATCACCTAAAACAATCTTCAGAGTCACATTAGATAATCAAAACGAAAAAGAAAATTAAAAAACAAATTATAGAACAAAATGCTACTCCTCACACAACATACGTCTAACTCTTCTAATAATGAGAATATGGACACTTACGACAGAGATGGGAGACAAATTATGAATGGCAAATGAAAATAAATAGATGGTAAACTGCATTAGTAATAGCAAATTGTACATTCTCCAATCTATTTTCCTGTTTTTTTTTTTACTTATCGGATGCTTCCTCGTATCACAGAGCTTTTCGGTGATACTCTGGTGGAGCGTTGATATAATCCTGTAAGTTGAATAACATTGTACTATTTCTGATCATATACTTCAAGAAGTCCTGTATGTTCTGTAAGAGTAACTGGATGCTTCGCTCGTCTAGAGGAGTGTATGCTAACATCGATCCTAATTTTACGAATAATCGTAGTAAGTGAATCGCACCATATATCTTCGACATAGGTTCTCTTGAATGATTCTGCAGGATTTCTGCATATTGAGGTCTTTCGAATTTATATAACAATTGTGTACCTAACATGACATTGAAATATTCTTTAAATCCGTTAACGATTTCTATTGTTGCGGATTCTTTACTTGAATTATTTGATTTTACTGATTTTTTATAGGTAATATAGTTCTCTAAGATATCGTCTACAGTAGTTTTAGCTGGTAAACTGACTAATTTTCTTTGTCGTGTGATTACATCCCAATCATCTACTAACCACGGTTTTAATTCATCGGGAATCTTTACCTTAACCTCTACTTTGCTTAAGAATTGTTCTTCTGATTCGACAGAAGGATCGAGACGACCACGTTTCTTCTTTGGCACATCCGAGCTTGAATCTTGACTACTTGAGGGTGTAGTTGAAAGTTTATGTTTCGTGCTACGAGCTACTTCATTATTTGGAGTACTAGCTCTAGAATCTGATTCTTTCGTATTCTCAGGCTTCTGCTTCTTAGTAGCCTTTTTAGTCCTCGTAGGCTGAGCAGAATGTGCCTTTTGTACTTCTTTTTGTCTAGCAACATTCGCTTCATTATATTTTAAAACTCTACTTTCTGGTACCCATTCATCCCAACTACAGATAATAAGCATTATACACTAAAGCTATTAGGTTTTATGACTTCGCTTCTACTTACTTTTTATTCCATCCAGCATAATGAATGAAGTACTTCACTTGCTTATCTTTTGTAGTTATCGCTTTTAAACATTTTGCTTCGTATATTAATGGCCCGTGGAAACATAGTACCTTCTCACCTGAAATTTAATATATTAGAACTTAAGAACACCTTGGAATTTTATTGGATACCTTCAGCAAACTTTAACTTTGGGGGCATTCTCTCTATTGCTTTGGATATTTACACTAGCACCTTTAACAGGCTGAAGGTATCTTTTAACTTAGTTAACCTCTTTTAATTTTTTAGGATTCTTAGGAATGAAGTGTGTTACTGATGTTTAATCCTTGGTACTGCCAATTTTGTTTGCAATAATTTATATTTGCTGAATTTACTGTATTGTTTGGGGGTTCCTCAAATAGCCATTTAAAGTTTACGTTAAAGCCAAACAGAACAACCCTGATAGAATAAGTAAAATTTTGTTACATTCTATTGTACACATTCCAAATTTTAAAATAAAATGTAGGATGGGGGCGGTTACGCTACTGATAATTTTAAAAAGAATAGGCACAATATCAACGAAGAATACAGAAACCACATAAAACTCTTTAATTAAATTATTTTTTTCTTAATAATGTTTACTTTTACTAAAGAAAAATGAATTTAAAATTTTATCAATAAATAGGGACTAGGGATTTATATTTCTTACTGTACATAGGAATTCTTTTGTAAGCCGTAAATTACCTAATTTCACTGTATTAATATTCTGTCAAGATCGTCAAGATAGAAAGACTTTCATGGTGTAAATATAAGTTTATGGAGTGTAATTTTAATATTATTTTAATTATATGTGTAAATGGTTTTAAATTAGTTTTAAAAGTAAATTCCCAACAACAAATTCGTCGATAACAAGGTACCGTTCGCCTAGCTTTCACTTTGAAAACAGGTTATGTGGTTTATTTATGTTGATCTTGGGTTAAATTTCATCCGTACAAAGATGTGATTGTTACCGATTATTCATGTATGTGTTTTTTCTTTCACATTATTTAGAAATGAATTTTTAGGTAAAATAAACATTTCCAACAATGGACGAACTAACACCAAAAATCGCGGACGCATCAGAATTGATAGCAAAATTGAAGGAGGAGAGATTGTTGGTTTATGAAGAAAGGAAGATCATTCAAAATTTAAATGAAAAAGTAGATCCGTTTTCGCTTATATTATCATTATTTTTTAAATTGATTTCTGTTTCAGATAAACGACTTCGTAAAGAGATTGATGCAAACTGCATGGATCAATTCATATCAAAAAATTAATTTGAACGATTTAGTATTAACCAGGGCAGAATTTACATCCGAGCAATGTTGTCGTAAGACGAAATATCTAAGTGGAGCTGTTTTCCTAGTTGCAAAGGAAGTCTTAGACTATCAGGTGATCACGTTTATTGTAGATATGATTGTTGAACATATTACTCATTACGCATGGCTGTTTTTAGGCAGTTATTCATTATGGTGACTTTTTACGACTATTAAGAAATCAACCTGAGCAATTGGCCTATTGGTTGGCAACTGGTGAACGTCTTTCGTATGATTCGCAGACATTTGTCGATATATTATATAGCATAGTAACTGGATTGTATGGTTCGATTTTATTACCGGAAGATACAAGTTTGATGTTAGCTTTGTTAAAGCAGCTTGCGTATTTACAGCTAGTCTCTAGTGATAATCCAAGAAGGTTAGTAATGGATGGTAACATAAAACTATTTCTAAGGAATAATTACAATAATTTAAAAAAATTCCTTGTGCATTGTTTTGTTAAGTGCAACGTATACGATATGCAATGGAAACACATGAAGAAATTGTAGCGTTCTGCTTCCTATGCTACAGATAATCTGAAATAAACAAATATTTTTTTTGCTTTCCTACAAAGTTGCTAATCTATAGCTACCTGGTATCTCTTGTTTGATTTACGTACATATTTGTTTTTAGATTATTAAGACATGGAACTTGTGCATTTTCAAAAATGTATTACCTGTTTCATGAGAATTTGTATTCTGCAAGGTTATTCCTATTGTCAACGTTACAAAATCCAATAATTAGAGTAATAGCAAGCGTGGATGTCTATTTAGACTCTGATCCGGATAAAATCCTTGTCAGGTAAGTAATACTGAATGTATCTAATCCTGCTTGTTTTTGAAATAGAAAATATATAAGGTGAGTCATAACACGTGAAACAAATCAAGCCAGTGCATAAAAGAGATCATTTGTAGCAAGATAATATGACACAACTATATGTAATTTTTGAAGTTAATTTCTTATCTTCCTACTAGATTTTCTCCTGCTGAAATTTTGGAGAAATTTGGACAACTGGGAACAGCAGAATACAACACAAAAGTTGCAGAATATCGCACTTATGTCACGAACACTTTGGTGGAAATGACCAACCTCTTCATAACCTCGATACAAGAAAGTTTGCTTTGTTTTCCCAGCACGGTAGCTTGGCTTATTTGGCAGATAGGTGAGATGATGTCAAAGTCGTTTGGAGAAAATTCGAAAGAGGTATTGCGTAAACTTCCCCCAAAAAGAAGAACTTGAAAATATTTTCTGGTATTTTAGATAAACGCAATTGCAACTGATTTGATATTTACTCTCTTCATATGCCCTGCAATAGTAAATCCAGAGACTTACGGCATCTGTGACGCTCCTGTGTCAGATATGGCGCGTCACAATTTAATGCAGATAGCACAAATTCTTCAGATATTAGCGTTGTATAGATACGAAATTCCGGATAAGAAGTGTATAGATTTCTCTCTGTTTAATTTAAATGCTGTTACCGATATGGTTAATCTTCTTCTTCAGAAGAATAATTTGAATGATCAACCTTTTTCGATGAAGGCACCTAGTATTTATAAAACGTCCGTTCTATTTACAGAGCAGGATCTCTATAACCTGGTAAGTTTGGCTTGAGAATTATGAAAACCTTTTAATGGAACTAACTAGCGATTTTTTTTATTAGATCAATTTCCTTCAACGAGTTCATTCAGATATTAATTTACATCTGAACTCCAATTGTATCTTGGGTTACGGTGATCGAGTGAACGTCAATAATTTATCATCGATTGATCACCTAATAGCTTTGCTGATAAGTCTCTCGGATAGTCAAGAACATTCCTCTCATAGTAGGGTTAAATCAGTTCCTAATAGTCCCAATGGTGTATCAAAAAAGAATTTGCTGAATAAAGGTATGTAAGATGTATTTTAGAAGAGTGTATATTAGATCGGTTACACGCAACAACTAATTGATACACACACCTTTGTGATCTGGCCTTGTGGACATGGATCTTAAAATAATTTCCCATCGTTTCTGAATCTCCAATACGATTCCATACGCTTTACCGAAAACGCACGCGTACGGGCCTTTCACGCCATCATCCACCCCAAAAACGCTTTGTTATTGCATCAATTTGCTTCCTCAAGAACTGAAGCACATCGCCGAAACTCTACTTCCCATCAAAGACCGCAATCATCTGGGAGGCCTTGGTGTCTACCAGAGTCCATACTGTGTATACGGTGAAGGAAAGGGATGGGTCAGTACTTGTGTTACTGAGCACGAGCGCTGTACGCAGTCGTTGCGTGTGGTCAGATCCGTGCTGGCTGAGCATAGATTGGCCACCAAATCCAATTTGACTCTATCCGCACTTTATCCCATAACCATCATTACTACAGTAGAAAAATCCTAGGACCTACAGAGATCTTCAAACATTCCAACAATTTAAATCACGATGATGTACACGTGGAAATCCAACCTGATTAAACCTCTTAGCAACCACTACGCTTCATTGATCCGTAACTTTTCTGCTCCATTGACCCAGAACAAGCCCTATATAAAATCCTCCGGAATTAATAGCTCCCATTAACAGTGTACAGTAACAGTCCTTTTTTTTTCATCAGGATATGGTCCGCCAACCACTTCATATTTTCTTCTTCAAAATGATATCGAGATTTATTATAATTTTTTTTTTTGCAGTAACCAAATCACAATTACCAAGATCCACTTCATACACAATTTGCAACAATGAAGCCTTGAATCCTATTGTACTTATAATTCCACTAAACCAGGAACAAGAAATCCCCGTAGGGCTTTTGTCCGAGCAAAAAGTGATGAATATGCAGCTGGAAAAAGAACAAATGTGCAATTCCGTAAAGCAAGCCGTTCTCCCGAACGGAGACATAAATACAGGACAAGAAAAAAGGACAAGGTTTTCAAATTCTCATGATGATGGTTCAATAGGGAATACGTCAGATAATCTAGAGGCAATATCCGAGGCTGCAAGCAATCATTCCGTCGATAGCAGCATTGAAATGGAGAACGAAGATCAAAATGATAATGATAACTTGTCAGACATGGTGTCAGCTAACGTTTCAGGTAGGGGATCTCCTAACATCTCCGGGAGAGACACACCTAGTTCCCAAGTAACAGAAAATGAGGATGTGCGAGCTCATGCCGAGGCTAGGCAACCGTACATGCAACAATCTCATCACATCAATAAACAAATTCGTTCGGAGATCGATGATAAGTTTTGCAAATTCGAGATTAAAAAGTTAATCGAGGGGGACGAAACGGTTTCAATTATCTCGGATACTTGGAGTACAGACGTTTTAGCATCCGATAGTGAAACAATTGACGCAGCAGATGGAAGACAGGAACACCAAAATTTCTCACCGATCATCGAGCAACCAATCGATCATCACATTTCCAACCCGCTTCTGGACATCTCCGAAACGCAAAGCGAAAGTGCCTGGTCTATGGACGCTTTGGCTTCAGATATGGAGAGATTAACTGAAGTTGATAATGATGATTTAGTTAGCGTAGCTCCTTCAGATGACACAGCAAGCGTCGCTAGGTCAGATGATGCTGCTCAAATTGATGATGGGAGTCGTTCAGAAATTGATGAGGGTACCAATGTTTTAATGAACGATAGGCGTTCATCTGCGCCAGGAAATTCAAATCCTTTCACAAATAACATTGATAACAACAATTTCCATCCTCCCCCCAATTACCAAGAATATAGGAGAATTGTTGAGACCAGACAAGATACGTCATTCTTAAATAAACAAGAATATGGTAATAACAACATGCATGACTCGCAAATCAATAATTTCGAGCATAGTATTGAGAATTCCTCCCATCTACGGATATCAAAAAAGGTAGAAATGAATATCTCGAAGATAAACGAGCTTCAAGGAATTCTAAACAAAAGATCCGATCTAGCCGGTCCTAGTGGGATGAATAAAAATAACTTGGACGAAACCACTATTAATCGACAGTCAAATTTAGTGCCAAAATCATCTAGAACAAATAAATACGAAGATATGCAACTAAGTAACTCCAGCTTAAATTCCAGCTCGAGTGGTAGTAGTAACGGTTCTGAGAATCGAAACAAAAACTTCTCACACAAAAATGAACATTGGAAGGGTAAAGCTTGGGTTAATGGTTCCGGAAGTAGTCTAAATATCACTTCAACCCCTTCGGAGAGCACCAGCGAACTTTCAGTATTAAGCGTTAACACTTTAGTATCCCCAGTGAATAACATATCTTACTTAGAAAGAAAATCGAACTCCGGGAATCCCAAGATATTAAAACCAAACGTGTCTACTGGTGCAATTCCAAAAAGTATCAGTTTTGATACGACAGCAGATAAGAACTATAGAGATATGGAAGACGATCAAAAAAGTAAACGGGCTACAGGTTTCTTTGGCAAATTCAAGATGGGATTTCGCAGTCGTAGGGGAAAAGGCATCCGTCTTGATGATTACAATGTAAGATTTGGTGGGAATTTAGGTGATGACGAGAGTAGCAATAGTAAACGATACGAATACACAAGCAAGACCCTTAACTTTGGAACTAATGGTAGGTTAACTATCTTCATGTTGTAGTAAGATGTAATTGCCTTTTAATCAATTTTTAGAAAATTCTGAAGATATCTTGGCAAAATATCGCAACAAAACTTTAAGTGATTCTTCAAGTCAAGTAACGATCACTAATACACAATCGAAACCAGCCAAATTGGCTGATATCATACACAACGAGGTAAAAATTGATTACAACATGAACAGCGATTATATCTACAGCGATTACAAAAGGAAATTGAGGATGGTTTTGAGCAATGCAGAACAACTTCACACCATTTCAGATGTAAGTTATTAAAATGTTACCTAAAAAAAAACACTTTATAAAATATAAGTCCATTTTTAGGATGACGGAAAGGATACTAAGAAGTATCTCGAAGTTGTTCTACAGTTGGAATTGGCCAAAGCGAAAAGTTTAAAACAATTATCTGTTGTTGCACGTACTGCTGAAGCTTTACGATGCATACGAACATTGGATAACGTTGCTTGCCATAAATTATATGCAATATTGAAGGAGGAATATTGCCAAAGATCTTTTTACATCCGTTACTTATTGAAATCGAAACAGGCTTTGTTAAATACCGAAGCTTATTTAAATTTGTAAGTGTTCACCTTGATAAAACAAAGAATTCACTAAGTTGGCTTTGAATCACATGTCGGAATTGACATCTGTTAAACTGGAAAGTTTTCGTAGCACTCTTAGATTTCTTTTTTTAAATGTTTTAATACATAATGTCCAATTTTATAATCACGTTGTATTTGTTTAGGCTGGAAGAGCAGCTCAAAAGAGACAAGGAATTGTGTGATAACAACTTAATTGATTTGTGCGTACGCTTCTTTCTAGAAAAGCAGGAGAAAGAAATTCAAAGGTTTTGCGATGAGTTCCAATCGTTGAAGTTAGTCGATGAGAAAAACGATTTGCTAACAACATTCTTGAATGAACTGCATATTTTAGTTAAGAAAGATGTCATGTGGCAAGGTATAAACAAGTGTTTAAAATCAATACAAAAAAAAAGTACATATATTTCTTTTTCTAGATACGAATAAAACTCAACTACAATTAGCTCATATGGCTATCGAGCAGTCTGTAATGACAAAAGTATACATTCATGCCTTGTATCCTAACGGTGATGGAGATAGAGATCGCGATAGGTACACCCAAAGTATATTTTCTTCATATTTCATTTGTTTATTTTTCAAATTAATACAGGGTACTACATGATCATCTAAAGAAATTATCTACGGTGATAACGCCCCACCACAAAGATTTGATGATTAACAAGATATATTTAAACGAATGCCCTTGGTTAACCGCTCAAGAAGCTCTGCAAGCTATGGCAGCTTATAGGACTCCGAGAGATAAAGTTAGCTGTGTTATACGATGTACTACTTCTATTATGGACTTGTTATCGTTTGCTCAAGATAGAGGATCTACAACTGCTGATGATTTTATTCCAGTACTTGTATATGTTATTATTAAGGTAAGAAATTAATTTTTAATTTTGTGTTAATCCGGGAGTGTCGTTTGAAATATGAAGACTGGTACAGTAAGTCTCGGTGTAGTGAGCTAATTGATGTATGCTATGTCACTTTCTCTGGGCGATGGAAGTCTTCGCCATTTTCGGTGTCGATTCACCCTTCGCAGTCAACTCTGCCTCAGGAATTTATTGGGGTTTTCTAGCCTCATTTGCGCTGCATTGTGATTCACAATGCGCATGCACCAAATGGTTTCTGCTAGTGCTTTAATGCTCTACAAACAAAGCTATTTATAGAGTGGCAGAGGCGTTAGAGACAGCATTTTTCTTAGGAGTTCTCTTAAACAAATTGGCTCCTATCAATCCTCTTACATCAATTGTAGCAATAATACCGAGTCCTAATTTCATTAATGGATTTGTAGAAGCAGCAGAAGGTTGACGTATTTACTCTCCAATAATATAGCTTCTAAAACACTTTTTTTGTAGACGTGTGGTAGTAAAAGAATTTTTTTAAGGCGATTATCTTTTAAGTGAAAAATTTCAAATGAAAATTTTTATATTCTAGGTTAATCCTCAAGATTTACTCTCAACAGTGCAGTATGTAAATAGTTTCTACGCAAGCCAAATAACCGGGGAGGATGAGTACTGGTGGACACAGTTCTGTTCAGCCGTCGAGTACACGAAAACGATGGATTATTCCTACTGACATTACCCCAATTCGCAGAAAACAGCGAATATCTGCCCGTGGTGCTGTGAATATGCTGGCTCGTATTCATGATTGTTCATCCTCTTAAGGGACGGACGCTTACCCAGCGTAGGAGACTAAAATCTGGTTTTTCTTTTATTTAACGTTTCCTTGTAAAAATTCTCCAATCTCGTTCTTTTTTTAGTAATCGTGAGCTGTAAGATAGTTCTCTTCTCTTTTATATAAGTTGTAAGTATTTAATAATTATTTTTAATAATCAATAATATCCTTCAATTACCTAAGCCTGTACCTGTCGTATTTTTTTTTAATCATTATTTTTATATATATGTAAGAAAGGTATATTTTGTTTTAATGCAAATGGACAGAAAGTAAGGAACTTTTAGATTAAATTTCAATTACGTCATAAATTAAAACCATGTAATTTTTTAAAAAGTTGTTAGATCACTCATAAAGGCCTTAGTCTCATTGATCCTTACTGTTTGTTCACTCAGTATAAATATATATATATATAGTGTGAATATATTACACAAGGATATTATTATTACATAAAGTAGGTTGCCCAAAAAAAAAAAGAAATGGGGAAATTATTAGGGTGAGTATTATATCTGTTAAGATTTTCTCTATCAACAAATGAAAACCAAAACAATTATTTTGCTTAGAAACATAAGATGTCAGAACAATAATGGATTTTCATGCTATCTTTCAAATATATTCTCAGCGATAATTGCTAATGATGAAGTTGCACATTACAAACTTAAATGTAGCATACTTCCCGCTCGTTCTATCTACATTTTTTCGATTCATAATTTTCATCTATGTTAAACTTGCTTTTTATAATTCGTTCGTGTTTTAGAAAGCAGTATAGGACCTTATGGACAAGATCAAAAGTTCTAACAATAGAAGAATTTTCTGTAAAAGTTATATTGTTTTTATTAAAAGATGAACAAGGCACAGCCATTTATATTAACCTTATTGTTCATCTATTGAAGTATTAATACTTGAATCAATTCTCCACGATTGTTTTTACATTTTACAAAGTAAGACCCAATATTTTTTATTTTTGGAGCAACTTCATTACATATTAAGATGCCTCTGTAAATAACTACTGTTTCTAGATACTAGCAAATATTGTGCATTATTTATTTACATGTAATAATAATCGGATAAGTATAATTAAAAGCATTTTTAAGAAAAACTCTCGACGAGGTTCTTCGTACAATTCTTTATTTCCATTTAAATCATGTAAATAGTAAAATAATAATACAAGACCTGTATAAAATAATGTATAATTTCCCAAAAGAAAAAGACTTTGGCTGTTATCAATTATTACCACCAATTATCCACTGATAATTTGTTTCAAATATCCAATTTTAAAATGACTCGGGGTCAAAAAAAATGTTTTTTTTTTTCTAATTACAACAAATAGCAGCACATATGTACACGTTCAAAATACACTGTGATGTCGGTTAAAAAAGAAAACAGCGCACCAGTCTACATATCCCTATCACAGTAAACTAAATATTAGAAAATACGGAAAGAGCGGAAGTGACACATCAATATAAATGCGGACATTTCATTTGAAACCTACACTTCTAGGGTAGTCGTACAATTCGCCGATATATCAGCATGCTGTAGAAACTTGTTTCATAAAACACGATCTGACTATTATTAATGGTCCCTTTTTATGCGTTATTCTTTTTTAGCGGCAATCACTGTAGTAAATCCCCATTTTATTTAATTTCCTTAAAAAATTAATATATTTTTGTTAAATTCTACACGAGCTTAAAAAAAAAAAAACGCTATTATTGTGATTGGATGTAGAAGCGATAAATAAGAGAAGCGAGAATGCCCAACGCTATCGGTAGTATCCAAGACTTGATGTTCCTGAAACAGAAACAATTCGATATTAATTAATAAGATAAGAATATCCAACTGATCTTGTAATCTCAACCAATAAGTGAACCTACGTTTGATTCGCCGCGTTCGGATCATGGTCGGATGTCCATGTAGTCACCTTCTCTCGCACCGGTTTCTTTTCAGACGCAATAATGTCGCCGATTTTGTATTTTTGCATTAACTCCCTAGCGTCTGTGGAGTGGCCAACGTCTTCGAATGCTTCGCTGGCATCTTTTCCAGCTTGTTCCAGCAACACTTCCTCACCTCCCGGATGCTGGAAAAAGATTATAGGGATTTTAATGTAAATGAGACAAAGTAATAAATACAAATTATAATTATCTAATCTCAATATTTAAGATCTTTATTTCATTAAAATTTAATTTATACAAAATAGGAGAATGTAATAGAAAAACAAGTCGAGCTACATAGGAAAAAATCAGAAGAGGTTGTCCTCATCTGAGGACGCGGTGAGCCAAAGGCCTAAAAGATCCAAAACATTTTTTTACGATTTCGATAGTATTTCAGTAAACATTTCGATAATCATCATGCACTTCATATATGTACTTCGTTATGCAAACATATTGTTACGTAGGTAAGGGTCAAAGATCACGTAATCGACACCGAACTTATCGCTGATACTTACTATACATATGCTTTTTTTTATCTGGGTACATTTACTTTCGCCCAAAAAATGTAACTCATCGAGATCATTTAAATAAATTTAAATTCCATTTCACCGCTTGCTCTAGTTTTGGATATTATTAGATATCACCATGACACGACACTTTTATCCACGTACGCTATGACAACTTGATGGTATTAATATCTATGTTCATATTTCTTAGGTGATAAGAGGTTGTAAATAATGAGGACATTTAGCATTATGGTAAACAACACATAAGTATCTCTTCTCCGGTGACCGAATATTCGATGATGAGGACCATTCGTGTCCTCGAAACGGCCGTCCCGGATTAATTATTATATTACTATATAATAAATGAAACTTGTGTGGTGCGGAGGGTGCCGATACTGATGTGTTGTTTACCATACTACGCCACAGTCCTTGCTATCATTATTATTCTCCAAACTTCTAATCATTCCGTCTTATATAAATCCTGGGAGTCTTCAAGGAAAGCGGAAACATTCATTCTATTTGGAAAATTGATATTAATTCAACAAACTTGATTTTATTATATTATTCTTATTACAACAATTATAATTTGAGGAAATTCAACAAAAAAAAAATCCATGTAGAATAAACAAATTACTTTTGTTAAAATTTTTCATTTTTTTTTCAACCAAAAGAAACCGTTGAAAAATTGTTACGCAATGAAGAAAACACCAACAGATGTTGTCTATATTTATTTTAACACAAAAGATTAACATTTAACGCAAAAATATGTCGATGGTCGTACTTACTACTAACACTACAATTGGAACAATTTTTGAGCATATGTACTCATTCATACATAATGTATCCCACTACTTCCCATAGAGGGTATTTCACGTAACCAATTCATTAAAGTTTATAATGTTCAACTATTTGCCCATGCTTGATATTCTGGGGCTATTATCTGTTCAATCAATCCAGTAAAATAAACTTTGTTATTCTAAATTGAATGGTATGATTTTTCTCACATTTTTGGATACATCGCCCATGAACTCATCATTTTTTATTTAACTTTCCGATAGCTAATTGTTATTGTTTTTGAATTATTTAAGATTTTTCTTTGTTTTTCTTTAGTTATGAAAGTTACTAAAGAAAAACAAAGAAAAATCTTATTCAAAAATGTATATCCCAGTCAATGATTAAAGTGAACGAAAGTGAAGTTGTGTGGTGCGGAGGGTGCCGATACTTGTGTATTGTTTACCATACTACGCCACAGTCCTTGCTATCATTATCGAACATTTAACATTAGTTCGACGGAAGAGATGGTACTGGTTAGCATTGGTGACATATCGGAAAAGATTACTTTGAGATAGGTCATTTCTGATAACATGTTAACACAAGAGCAAATAAGAACGTTCGAAAGTTCGATTTATTAATGCCTATCCTGCGTTTTAGGATTAGCATTTGAGATTGAGAAACGTGACGTGCAAGCTATTTTTACGTTAAAATTAAGAGTTACAGCATATTTTGTGACAATGATTTAATAAATACAACGAGATAGAGGCCTGCTAACAGTATGCAGTATGAAATCTTCGAGAATCCCTCCGCCCCCGAATAATGTTATCGATTGGAATTTATATGTGTGGCGGCATTTCATTAACAAACATAATAGAACAAATTTGTTATCTTCAAAAAGTATTTTCTTATCAAACCCTGTCAGGATTATTCACTGATAAATGATAAATAGCAGGTGATTCTTTTTTTATCATGTTTTCTTAGGATAGATTCTTACTTATGTCATGGTTACGTTGCAATATCATTTGGGTTACAAATAAGTTCGAATGACCTCTAAATGATTAATCAAACAGACGATAAATGAACGTGTAGATGATATTCACTTCTTTATGCCTCGTAATGATTTCACTTCTAGTTAATGTAATCTTCCATATAAAATAAATAGAAAAAGATTTTTTGTTTGTGGACAGAACACATCAGAAAATGCCTAGAAACAATAACCAAAAAAAAAAATGATGATGACGCCGGGTAGGCAGAAACATGTCCGTGTGTTAGTGTATTTTTTTCTCTCTCCTTTTATTGCGTTTGCCGTGAATTTATTCCATCAATACCATGAGGAAGCTAAGCTATCTTAGCATTATTTTTTGGTTTTTGTTTGTGGGTTTATAAAATTTTATCCTTCGTTAAATTATTTTTTAAAATTAAGTGTTCGTTTCAATGGAAAATTAAACTAATGGCTAGTTTCTGGCCGATTATATTTTTAATCCCGACATTAAACTATTGTTGAAAGGTCAAACGCATTATTTGGTCTAATTTTTACTTAATGCGGTATTACTTACAAAGAAAATTATTATGAAATAGCTTTATATTAATGTAGAGTTAAATCTTGAATTAAATTTAAATGTCACAATGATGATATGAAGTCGGCCCAAATTAAAATTTAATTCCTTATTAACTAATTATGCAATTAAAAAACATTTGGGTCGATCGGGAGCACAAAATTACGGTACTTTAGGGTGTGTTAACGACAAAACCTGAGATGACCCCCTAGATGAGCATTACTAATTTTTAATTTATTATTAAAGTCGTCTAATGGTGATTAGTGACGGCACAAAAATTAATTTAATTAGAGATTAACGTACTAATCCATGATTAAATATTCAATTCTTCGTTTAATTAACAAGGGGTTACGGGAATTGCCGTTTCAGAAGCTATCGGCACAAAAGCAAACTTTTTCATCCATGCACTGGGAGTGGAAGATGATTTCAATGCGATTTCAGAATATTTGACGAGATTTATAAAGCGCTCTTGCATTCAACAATCGGTATAACCGCTGCTAGGGTTTTCGTTTGTTTATTGGTTGAAATCAAGCGATGGATAGATGATATTCGTCAAATATTTACCATCAAATGTAATAGCTTTGATTGGCCGATGGATCTGTACGTAACTGAATGAAACGTTATTGTTATACTGGTTTACTTCGAATAGCAAGTGATGAACATTCTGGAAAAATCCAATTTAATTTGATGCAATCTATGACATGGAAAAGGCCTGAAGCAAAGTGCAGTCCACAACGCTACAAAAAAAAAAATTGGAAGAAAGTATTCTGTGAGGATGTTAGGCCGAAATGAAGACGTTTAACATAACATATCCTGAATTGCGCAATATTTATAAAATATACCCAGAATGGACGCGAAGACATTGATACGCAAAATATTGAAGGGTGGTTGCATAGTGATGATTTGTTACCGCTATAGAAGATATCGTCAATCGGATTTGTAACAAGGAAGGAGGAAAGTGGAAACAATTTCATGCTCTCACGTTGCTGAAGACCTGCAGAATCCTTTGGAATATGTACTTGGAATCGCGAAACAATTAGGTCTTGTTTACGCAATCTTCGCGGATTCCGGATAAACGGTCCTAATTTAATAGCCAACCGACCAATCAAATTGAAAAGTTTATTTGATAAAAATCATGCATAAATATGCATCTCACGTTCTAAAATAGATTTGCTGATTTAAAAACGAATTGCGTGACCCGGCAAAAGGCAGTTAGTATTATCCAAGTGGATGACTTGCATTTCGCCGGTATTTGTTTAAACACGTAATCATGTAATACGTAATATTGCATGTAACGCAATGATTAGGTACTAAAAAGAACTGTACGCCACTGGTTAGAAGTTTCATATTAGAACCAATAAAGGAAGATATGCATAAGTGCCTCTTCTGACGTTGTTTATTAAGCCAAAAAGGTTGTTTGATGTGTTATTTGTTTACCAATAAAGCAATGCAGTCTATACTTCTTAATATGAAGGCGATTGATTATCTTCTAAGTTGGCAGTTGCCGAACTTTCGTTCCAGAGTACCAATAAATTCGAGAAGAGTTACGGAACCGCATTTTTAGCTGCAATTGTATGGAAATATAATATTAAGAATTAATCAAATAACGTTAGTAAAATGCATAATTGAAAATGTATTTAATGCGCTTACAGGAAATATTAAACGTAAATAAATAATTCTCGACGACCCACTTACTAAAAAAGCCTTGAAAATGATCTGTGATTTAAGAACGTTGCCAATTGTAAATTATTTATTTGTGATAAGTTACTCGATGGTTAAAAGAGAATAAGCAATCAAGCAAATAACCAAATGTGATATGATATTTGAATAAAATATTTTCTAGCCTATTGATATGCAAGTAACAATTTTTTATGTACATACTTCCAAATACCTTCATGCATATACACTAAAAAAAAAAGCTTCATTGCATAACAGGTAAATTATGGTATTTAAAGAAGCCTCGAGGTCGGAAAATAAACAGTGTGGCGTATACAATTTATCATGTAAAATTACATCCCGCCACGTGGTTTTCCGATAGCCTCGGTGATATTTACCATCCAAGACGATCGTCTCAAACGCTGATATAATACATGGAAAAAAAACGCGATATTTATCGAATATCGATGTATTGATACCCTTGTAAAGAAACAAGCTGGGAAGCGAATTCGGCACCTACGTATACGCATCAATGACCAAGTAATACACCATTAAATGGGGACGTAATTGAATATAAAACACTTACCTCGTTTAGAAAAGTGGTGACATCAAATATTTCGTTGTGAATTACAACCCAGGCGCCCTGATTGTTGTTGTGCTTCTTGACATCCGCGAACGAATATTCCTTGGCCATAGTAAAACTGCGATACGTAACAGTCGATCAGAACTGCTCGATGTGTTAATTGCAAATGCCGGAGCGCACGATTGATGCCCAACAAACCCTATTAACTAACCTTGATCTATGATCTGCGTACGATGACGTGCATTAACTAAGTGGCGGCCATATTATATTTTTTACTACATGACAATACTACCAAGACTCCAACAGGTACCAACATGATTTGGAAAGTCAAAAAATCAAAAAAATATAACAAATATATAAAATCGGTAACAATTATTTGGAATTATCAATCTATTTATTGTAAGTAAAAGAATTCAAATCTTGAATATAAGCATTGCACAATACCAATCGAAATTTTGCAAATAACTAAATAAAAGACATCAGAAATTTTCGATTTATTAGATGTGCACCATGATTACATTTAAATACTACGAAAAAAGTTTTCTATTTAATTTCAAAATGAAGACGAGAGATGTAGATTCCTGTACATTATGAGCTGGCTTGCTGTTATTTATTGCTATAATATCCATAATCTGCGCTAGATGACGCGGGTAACATAAATTGCTAATAATTATTATTTATGTTGGCCATTCTGCGCATTACCAATTGGTAATGCCCAGAAATGTTAATAGCAGAGACTAGACAGACTCGTGCTTATTCGTCTCATAAAAAAAGGAAAAAACCTACTGGTTTTCCCGAGAGTCGACAAAACACGAGTCTGTCTTGTCTCTGCTAGTTTCGTGAAGCGCACAGAAAGTGGCGAACTTTAATTATTCACAACACATAAGTATCGGCACCCTCCGCACCGCACAAGTTTAATTTATTATATAGTAATATAATAATTAGTCCGGGACGGTCGTTTCGAGGACACGAATGGTCCTCATCATCAACCGGTGACCGAATGACCGAATTAATTATTCAATTCAAACAGTTTTTATTTAAGCCTGCAGCAACGAGTACATTTTCCGTGCACTCTGTGAAATATTAACTTAATTGAAATAATAAACATTTCCTTAGCTACGTTGGAATGGTGCGGTATAGAACGAGATAGGAACGGTAGCTGTTAAAGCAAAAGCACAGTGACGGGTAAGAAAGTGACTACATTTTTCAACTAACTAACTGGTGTATAGAGATCAACCAAGCAATAAGGGATAAACCATTTCACATAGGTTGCATTATACATTTCTTCGCGAACATCCTGTAAGTGGTCACTAGTTAGTTGACCCAACTAATAATTCACACTAATAAAGGGAGATATTGTTACTTCGTTCTTTAAACGACTTAATTAAACTCCAAAACGGTGGAAATATGACCAATTTACTAATTTTATTTCCAAACATCTATATAAGTAAAAATAATGTTTGGACTAATTGTTGGTATCATTGTTTATAGACTATACCTTAATTCACACTGATCAACTTGGAAGTTATCAGCAATTGACAGCTAACCACTAATCTCTTTAAGTGGAAGAGAAGTGTATTTTGTATCTGTCATCTCTAAATTAATTAAACCATTCCATATTATGATAAAATCGTAAACATTGTCGATGATAAATAAAGTTATCATTCACCTTAACGTGTTCATAGTCGCATCTTTTTGTAAATATATATTGTGAATTGAGTTGAGATTTGAATCTTCCTGAAATGGCAGAGCTTGATAACTGGATAGAAATCTCTAAGCAATGCAAATATCTACCGGAGAACGATTTAAAAAAATTGTGCGATAGGGTAAACGAAATATTATTAGAAGAATCTAACGTACAACCTGTGTCTACACCAGTTACAGTATGCGGTGATATACATGGACAGGTTAGAAATCTAACCATATAGTTACTTCATATTTAAGTGATTTCGATATTTTAGTTTTATGACTTAGAGGAATTATTTCGAAAAGGAGGCCAAGTACCTGATACGAATTATATATTCTTAGGAGATTTCGTAGATCGAGGATATTATAGTTTAGAAACTTTTACGCGACTCCTAACGTTGAAAGCCAAGTACCCAGAGAAAATAACGCTTCTCAGGGGCAACCATGAGAGCAGACAGATCACACAAGTATATGGCTTTTACGACGAATGCTTAACGAAATACGGGAATGCTAATGCTTGGAAATATTGCTGTGGTGTTTTCGATTTACTAACAGTTGCAGCGGTAATGTGTAAAATGAAACATGGGATAATTCACATAATAGAATAGAATTTTTTAGCTGATAGACGAGAAAATTCTTTGTGTTCATGGTGGTTTAAGTCCGGAAGTTATAACCGTTGACCAAATAAGGTGTCTAGAAAGAAATCAAGAAATTCCTCATAAAGGCGCATTCTGTGATTTGGTATGGTCTGATCCCGAGGATATAGAAGCATGGTAAACATCTTTCGTTATAAATATTAAAATCTATACAGATGATTTTTACTTTTACGAAATAGGGCTACGAGTCCCAGAGGTGCAGGGTATTTGTTTGGAGCGAAAGTGACCCATGACTTTATGCGAATAAATAACTTATCTTTAATCTGTAGAGCGCACCAATTGGTTCATGAAGGTGCGACTTTTTTGTATTGTTGTTTTAAGTCAAACCATTAAATACAATTTAATTTCAGGGTATAAGTATATGTTCGATGACAAACTAGTAACTGTATGGTCAGCACCTAATTATTGCTATAGATGCGGAAACATTGCCAGTATTCTAGAATTCGAAACCACGGATAAAATGACAGCCAAGTTATTTAATGCCGTACCAGATTCAGAGAGAGTTATTCCCAGCAGAAACGTCACGCCGTACTTTTTGTAATCTTATTTTTAAAATTTCAAACATATTTGGAAAACGAAAACCTTCGTTTCATTTTTAATTCATCAGTTTCAATTTCCCAAATTCTAATTGGTCTATATTTAGACTAGAGAAAATCAATTCTTGTAAAAATAAACAAGAACTTCAGTCACACAACCCGTCTAAGAATAGTTATTATCGGTGATTATATTAATTTATTTTTTTTTTAGCCTACAAAGTGCATCGTGATACCAAATATTAACTGTTCATGTTTCTTCTATTTTAAAAAGTGATTCCTAATTTAAAGAAAGATAAGGGTATGCAGTGTTGCCAACTTGCTCGAAATTCGGATAAAATTTATTATTGGAAAATAATAAGGTAGACTTCCACGGCTAGAGTTGGTTAAAGCTATAACTGACTGAATAAAATTTTATTTGCTAAACAAATTTTACATTTAGCGGTCAACAAGTTATTTTATTTGACCCCTTACAAGCTTGAGATTTTATGTGGACATTGTGTCCAACACATACTCTCAACAAAATAGAACCAGTTCATAAAAATGGATAAAGTGTCGTGCAAAAGAATCAATTTGAACATTGTTCAATATCACTACTTTACGGTATTATTATGCAATTGTTGCATCCTGTACAAAATATCTGCATTATTCCAAATTACGCTTATTTTTGTGTTGCTTGCTAAGACTGCTTGCTGACTCAACGAAGGAGTCGGGTTGGGAATACTGATTTTAATTTTTTTCTTTTTAATGCGATATTAAATAAACCATCCTGCAATAAATACAAAAACTCATCAATTTTATACGAAAAAGCAACGCATTGGGAAAATATAATAAGCAATACATATCTACTTAATTTATACATATTTCGATTTTTATGCATGTAATGTAGCGAAAAAAAAAAAACATTTAGCGTTCTATGCAGTAGTTCCTTTAATCATAAAAAGAATTAGTGGAATTTTAGGGGATACACCTGGATTGTTTAGTAGGCTTCGGATTTTTAGGATTGGCAACACTGTGGATATATACCGGTTCGTTGAAGAGAATTAAAACACTACATTATACTTCATTTATTTTGTAATACGCAAGCTCATTTAATTATAATCTTAGATTTTAATAAACTTTTATAATAATAACGGTAACTCAATATAGTCTATACTACACAATAATACAAAAATTTTATAAACACAATAACATATATAAAGTTTTCAAAAAAAGAGAATTTCTTGGACCTCTCTGGACTGCCTTGCAGTTCTCGTATTTGTTTATCTTGTTTTAAAAATGAGTAGGTGTCGCGCTAGCATGCGCGTATACCGTCCAGTTTTTATTTTTCTTTTTAATTAATCTTAAAATTTCATAAATGTTATTACATAGTCTCTCGGTAAATGCATTCGCTTGGTGAGGTCAAAATATCATCGGTGTATTCTGATTGTGCTTTCGTATTTCATGAAATTAACGGCAGTAGAAGATTTAGTGAAATTTAGAAAGAAAAAAAATTGATGGTAAATTAACACACTTCCTTGTCCGTTTCATTTCATCACATACGAAAATAACGATCTTTATTTTGTTTGAAATGTATCAATAAGATTCCGGTTAGTTGCAATGCAGTCTGACCATTTTTTTTAATAATTCTTTTTATTTATTTATTTATATATTGTTCTCAAATTTTGAAACCAATGTATCAAATATAAGTACTTTGTCTCTTCATAGAAAGTAACTTTCAGTAATATATTTTTATATACTGATCAGGTAGCTAGGCTCAATATTATACAATTAACAGAAATCGTTCAAAAAACCATTTTGATGGTTCATCCAATATAGATTTTTTTTTTAATAGAAAGTATTAGCAGTATATATAGGATAAAATTGATAAAAATTTAAGGAACGTAATTCTTTTTTGTACAAATTCTTGGTTATACTGGTAACTTACGTTTATCGTTTAGGTCATTATTTCTAAATGACACTAAGAACAGTTTGTCCATATATTCCATGGTAGAATTTCGCAAAACGCGCAAAAACAATCAAATTTCGTATCGTAGTAACAATAATAAAGTGAGTTTAAATAATTTTTGCAATCCTGCTTACACATTTTTTTTTTATCAAAACCTAACAATTCAGAACAACAATGTAGATCCGAATAAAATGTAGATTTTGATGTATGATTGTAACTCAGCAATTCAATCTTTAGTCTTTTTTTTTTATTGGGGAATGTACAAAAATTCAGTCATATTACCAGCGAAAATCTTTCCATTTGAGATTGCAAGAATGGGCGGAATAATACTATGAAACCAATAAAAGGAATCGAATTGTGCAAAATGAAATTAATTTTTAAAGAAGGGAAAGTAAATTAATTAGTGATGAATTTACTAGCGCGGAGTTAGTTAAATGTAGCTTCTTGTGAAGTTTTTAAAGCTAAGAAGAGGATGCAACGCTATTCCTAATTGAAATATACACTAACTTCAAAAAAAATTTATTGTAAAATTGTTGCGGAGTTACGAAATGTTACTTAACTTAATTTCTGTAATAATTAATCTTTACTAATTCGAAATAAATATATGGACATACTGTACTGACATTAAAAGGACATAATTTAATCGCGTTATTAAAAAAAAAAATGAAATTACCTAAATCTTACATATATTTTGCACGTAATAAGGTGCAGAGTATAGAGCATTTTACTTTAATTTATTCAGTCTATGTGTGTAAATTTTTACCACTTTATGTCCTCATAATGCGGCTTGTTTTCTTATTTTTTTTCTTCATTAACCACAAAAATAACACAATATTTCATTATATATTATCTATACGCTAACTAATGTTAAGAATGTGTCGTGTTTGATGACGGATGCGACATTGTGAGACGTGCTAGATTCCCAAAGAAACACAAAAAAAATACGTTATTGGAAGAAAACGTTGTAAAGTAAATTCGCAAAAAACTAATTAATAAACTACTATATAAACAAAAATGGTACTTCGAAAATCCTAAAAAATACTTCTTAACAATAAATGGCATAATGGTAACTATGAATTTATTTTTTTTTATACGTAAAAAATACAGTAAAACAGCATTTACTTGTTTCCTGTTACTTGAAGATCGAAATCGTTCCTTTTCGAAAGTGTAATACTTGAAATGGTAACTATTGACGTGTTTTATTTAGTTAAAGGTAGGTTCAACGTGAACCACACACGAACTGGCAGTGATATTAAAATTAAATCTCGTTTCTCTGGCAAGTAATTGTGACAAAATCAAGTAGTAAGGCTACGGTATTATACAGCGATTATTTGGAAGTGTCTAAGGTTGGCAACAAAAAAATTCCTAAATCAGTAATACTTGAAATTAGCAACTTATCTATAATCACTGCTAACCTTGAACACTTATAAATGATTACGCTGTACGTTTCGGCGATGTTGGTATGTCTTGCAAATTTAGGAAGGATTCACCTGTCTATGCTAGTATGTATACCATGAAATAATTTAACAAATAATGCGTTTTGGGGAATTTCATGCTGCCAACTTAGTATAATCTAGTCTAATTAATTTCGCTTCTGTCGGTAAAAATTGACTAAGTACAAACCATCTTAGTTAGTGTTTTTTTTTTAAGTATTTAATAGCTAATTGCTCTTAGTAATAGATCGAATTTGTCAGCCAATGTGGCTTTACTCTATACAGATATTTCTAATTCTAACACGTTTAAGAGTAATCTTTTTACGAATTGACGATTATTTGAAGACCATTATCTTCGATTGTTCTCGTTTACAAAATTGGATTTTATATCGTGTGATCGCTCGGAAAAACTATTTTGAATTAGGTAAAGTGTATTGGATTAATTGGCAGTATATCATACGCACGGACATCGGGTTCTGCGGTAGCATCTAATTCATATTGGTATCATCGAGACAGTCTTTTGATAATCGCATTTGTTGTCATTTCGTTTTGGCAGTGGTAGTATGCGTATTAAATTTTCTTCGTTTTTTTTAAGTCGCTCGTGGAGCGGCGCCGGCACAATGTCGCATTTCAAACACGGATTTGAAGGCAACGTATTCAGACTTTAGTTTCGGAAATATCTCCGAACACAACAACGATGAATATGCTTACAGACTTCGTTTATTTATGTTTTATTCTTTTTTTTGCTTCCTTACTTCATCATCTTCTCTAATTTTCACATAAATATGGTAACTTAATAAACGAGAAAAATAAATTCGTTCTTGTAAAGGCTATTGTGCACGAATAAATAGAGCCAATCGGATTTCTTTTGATACCAAAATCGGTAGCATTTAAATAGGAATGTCAAAGAGTGTTTGTTATAAATATGAAATTCTTAGCTTGGTGACACTGGTGGAAGGGTATTAAACATTGAAATAAATCGTCTTTGAACTGTTAGGAAAATGGGGACAATACACTCGTATTTGAGCATATTCATAAAGACTATTCCAACGGGATCATCTTCATTAGACTCGCTGCATAAATTAATTTAAATTTTCTAGAATTCCGTTTAAATAAAGCGCCATTTAAAAACTATTAAACTGTTAAAATTCTGTAATTTTAAGTGCCCGAGTGTCGCCATTCATTTAATTCCACATATATATTGATAAAAGAACAGGGATTAATGAAGGTTTTCACTGTTTGATGATCGTTGAATATTGCTGAAATATTTTTGTATTGCTCTGGATTATACAGCACGGTATCAAGCGTTGCACGAATTTAGGTGTCCATCATAAGCTTGCGAAAGTTTCTACCAACTGATATTTAACATTTATAATGAGATGTTGACAAATATTTTTCTATTATTATAAATATAATAATAATAATAATAATAATAATAATAAATAATTATAATGTTTTAAAATTTAATTTGAGCTCTTTACTTTATTATTTACAGTTTTATAAACGATAAAAAATTCAAATACTAATAAAAATGGCCGTAAAATTTAAAGAAATGGAATGGACAGTGGTTGTTTATACGAAATCAAAAAAAAAAACAAGCTAGGATATAGCGTTAAATTCTCGAGTTCATTTATTCGTGCACAAAAGAACGAAAATGTTTTTCCGAAAGAACTTCGTATGGTTTCTTTTTCTTTTGTACGTAAAATTCTCGTAAGTTCTATAAAGTCGAAGAATAACCTAAATTATGTACACTAATTTACAAAACACTTTATAGAGCTTCTCCCGCTTAGTTTTCCATAGTCTGTACAAATGAAAAAATGATTTTTTTTCTTTAGTAAAAAAAAAGAAGGGCGAACGTTAGTACTATCTTTGAATAGCAGAGTTTAGTAGAAAAGGAACGTAAAACATTTTACTCTCTAAAAGAAGAGCAGCTGCCGATTGAACCTGAAAAATTAGAGAAAAATTAATCAAAAATCATTTAGATTTGCGTAATCAACTTGGCCGCGGAAATAACCATCCGCCAATAGAATCTTTTCTATACGGAACAAAAAAAAAATAGCGGAAAAGTACCTCTGGTAATCTAACCAATAACTCTTGAAACCTTGTAGGCTGTTGAGGGTAGATATGTTGCACATACGCTCGTAAGCAAGTCATGTATCGTTCTTGAATGTTCTCCAGCTCACTACTACCTGAGGTTCCAGGTCTTGCTAAAACATACAAATGCGGTTCTTAGGCTCTTCGCTATTGCACTTTTAAAATCTTTAAAAACAATTTAGATACGAAGTTTGGATAAGGATTACATAGATTAAATAGCAGACTAACCTTGATTAAGCATGGTAATAACTTTAAGGCACACATACTCTTCCATCGTGAGCTTAATCCGTCGAAACATGAGTGTTACATGGGTTATCTTCTCTACCATTAAGCCTACGTCCTGCCTGAGCTGGTCCATCGTTATAGGTCTCCCCATCATGGACGTCAAACAGGTTTGTAGCGTTTGGAGGTTATTGTTGACCTAAAAATAACATCTAAATGAGAAAAACATGTTCGTGGTAATCATTTGGAACCAATTTGGATCGTTCTCTAACATTCGTTCTAATTTTTAAGCATTCGAAAATATGTTTCAAGTGGTGAGTTTTAGAATACACATGTTACCAAAATGAAATGTTTTTGCAATAGTCCAATCTAGTTTTATTCTAATTTGCAAATTAAATGAGTTAGGGCGAAGGAAAGAACATTAAGTACGGTGCTTAGTGCTAAATTTAAAAGCTAAAACACAAACGTTTCAATCTGAGGAGTTTTTCAACGCTTTTAAGATTACAAAAATGGCAAGAAATTCTCAAAAAGATACAATTTAATTAAAAATTTTTAAATCTGGTCATGGAAGTAAATGTAAAGTGGAACAAAATATTGGACGTAAGTGTAATAAAAAAAAAAGAAACATTACAGAGATAATAAGGACGTAAGTGTAATAAAAAAAAAGAATCCAGAACAAAAGAATGTTTGGAAATTTTGTTCCTGTTTTCCAATTCAAAAATAGTGTAGCGCTAGAACTGCTTAGCTCTCCTTCAAAATGAGATAGACCTGTCTAAAAACTTTCAAAAAAATCATGAAGGTTTAGTTGAATATATTTCTTGGCAAAAACAAGCCAAAACTATGGAAAATTTTACAAATTCGTACTCCTGCTCAAGCTCGACTCAATTTCTTTTGTAATCGAAGACAATTTGATGTAACTTAATGAACATCTTCAAACAATCAAAGTATACTTCGATGACATTATAAACGGTCTTAAAGTCTTATTTCTGTTTTAAACTACCTGTTCATGAAAATTCCACATTTCATTAAAGAAACGGGCAAAATAACAACGTCAAATCAGACGTACTTAAGATGAATTTAGCAAAACATGTGCTCGTTTCGAATATTAGGCCGTGAAATGGATATTTACACAATGTTCCGCGTGTTTTTTAATGTCATTGCCTCGACGTTCAGGCTCGTCTAAATTCGAAGCGACAATCCGCGATAAAAAAACACAAAAACTAGGTCAACTCCATAATATAAATATAACTGGTGACGACTGCATGAGTGCCTGCTATGTTTTTTTGCGACGTTCGGCGACTAAAAACTAACAAATAATAACAATAATCTCTCTATTTTACTTGGTACGTATGAAACGATACGATAACCCAACCTGAAATACGTTGTGACACACATAGCTAGGTTTTTTTTTGCCGGTTTTATCGGCGAATTATTTCGTTTGAAAATAAAATAATTTCGCGCAGAGATTGTTGTAGAAGTTTATTTTTGTATGTTTTTTTGTTTGATGTCGATAATATTGATGGAGCTTAATGTTATTTTGGCCAATTCAACTTCCGGTATTGGAAGTAAAATACGTTTATGTATCGGTTTTAATCATCGTATGTTATTCCATACGCAATGCGTCAAAATTTTAGCAGGAAGTAACTTTGAACGTCCTGTATATATTTCAGCTTCCACTATATATTCTACGAAGTTATAAAGAATGTAATACTATATTTTTTAATTCATAAAATTAACTGGGAGCCCAAGTATACAGACTAAACTATAAGGCTGCGTTCACATGGAGTATTGCAATAATTAGTGTGAAACTAGTGCAATATTTCGCATTAATTTGGCACGTGATGCCAATCATTTGAATTTGAAGTTTCACGATATGAATTAAGCATTTAAGCAAGATTTGTTAAATCTGTAGTTGTGATCATCAATCTATCGTATCCACGATCGTATTGTAGTTTCGCACTACATCTTAATTTTGCCCTAATTTGGCACTACACTACAACTTCAGCAACTAGTAATAATATTATTTGGGTTGCTCATATTTCGCGTTGGTCTCACTGTCGCGTACTTTTCTGGTTGAATTGAAGATTCTGGATACTCCGTTTGTTTTTGAATTTGTCCGTCGCGATCTGCAGAAATCGCTCATAAAGATGCCATGTAACGTGTCTGTACATTTCGTACTGGTCTCAGCTATGAAATTCTTGCGCGTCACTTAGGAGTGAACGTGGCCTTATGCCACAACACAACAAAAAACTCACGAAAAAAGCAATTTTTTTCAGTTTTGTGTTTGGTGTTCCGGTCGGCGATGGTATTTTAATAGATGCTTTCAGAGAGCGCAAGAATTTGTGGAAAGATTCCAATTATAAAAATCGAATTAAAAAAAAATTGATGCTTAAAAATTAAGAAATATGATTTGTCAATGCGAAAGGGAAATAAGAAGTTAAGAAATTTGAAGCGGGCCCGTATTTTAAAGCAACATAAAAATAAGCCTAATAATAATAAAAATCTTTTCCTCTAAACATGTTGGTAAAATATTTTTTTAACCGACAGAGTTTTCAACTTCACAACTAAATGGTTGAAACGTACTGAAAACAAAAACAAAACTCGAACAAAACTAATCGGTTTGTTGGAAATAGAGTTTCAGATTTGTTGAGTCTGTTTGAAACAAAACAGAAACTCAACTAGTCTGTTTGATGGAAACCGGGCATTAATGTTCGTTTGGTAATTAATTTTTTTATTTATTTGTCTTTAAAAAATGTAAATGGGTTGATGATAGTGTGGAGGTTGAATTTTTAACGTATATAACGAACCGTCGCAGTGTAAACTGTGTGGAAAAACAAATAAACCGAATGATGAAATGTTAAAACATAAAATTGCCCAATATCTGCATTGAATATAGAATCTTAAGAGGAGATAAAGTGAAAACAACACAATTTTAAATGTATTTTTAAGTTACTCTCAAATAAAATAAATAATTAAAAAAAAATAAAAATAATCCAGAAATAAAGATGAATACATGCACGTTGTAAATTAATGTTAAAATATTGTAGCGTCCGAATTTTTAAAGGAAAATGTATTGCGCCTGATATCCTTTAGCGTATATAACCCCGTAGCTGTTCCCTACCACACTTGAGGTTTGGATTTCCGTCCAGTAAAATAAGTAATATGTATTTGTGTAAATAGACAATGAAATGATAATTTAGCTACTTACTTCTTGGTTAAAGTCTGCTTCGGTTGGCGCTGCTAAGGGTTCCGCAGACGCCTTGCTGCCGTTGCCGCTACCACCGTGGATCGCTTGATAGGCGGACGTCGTCAGCACCAGCAGCTCGTGCCATTTGTGTGTCAGCAACCTGGTGTGAACCTCCACCGGCAATTCCAGATAGAACGGTAACCGTTTTGTCCACTGCACCAACTTGTACACGATTGAATCACCGATTTGACACAGTTTTTCGCTCAAGTCCGACTTATGGTCCAGCAGATCGTCCAGATTCTGAAGCGTTGCAATATCTTGAAATTCATCACAGTCAATTAGCGTTTGTATCATCGACAGCGTGTAGTCGATCGAATAGTTGCGGTCCCTGCTACTGCTGACCGCAGTGTCCAGTCTCTGTCTTAAATGCACTACCTCACTGGGGTTTGTCAATGCCGTCTTCAATATAGTACCGTTGACTAGGTGGGCCGGTATGGTGGCCGGCTGCGGTTCGACCTTCACTTGGGGCGAGAGCATCGGCTTTTCCGTCGTCGGTTTCGACGTAGTCTGCTTGCTGGCGGCCTTCTTGTGTTTTTTATATTTCACTTTGTACAGGTTGTAGACGGCGCCGCTGTTACGTCCGCCAGGCATTCGATCTTCCCGTACAGCTACAAAAATGGCAAACCCACAATCTTAGAAGATATTAGAACAAATACGATACAAGTAGTTGGTAAAACTTTCACCACTACCAACAAATTTTTCAAGATTTTTGTTAATGACCACGACATATTGCAACGTTGAAAGTCAAAACAAAAACTTCACAGCCCACATGTGACGCTGTATTTAATTAATCTGACTAATTAGTTAATTCGGCACCTTCGTTCCAACAATTAATGCATATCAAAGGTTTAATACGACAACAAATTATGCAGGCGATTTGAATATAATAAATAAGAATAGAAGTAGAAGCTGAAGAATCCAACATGCGAAAATTTGATCACATTTTCCGGTGAAAAAGTCTATATTTATTCCAATATCAATCCAATCAACAATTTACATAATCTAGAATCAAATGTTTCTTGACATCGTTCGTTTGGTTTTATACAAATTTGATTAAATGCATAAATAATAGGTATAGCCAATATTGTGGTTGATGTGCATTTATTGTTAGAACAAATTTGGTTCCATGCTATTACGAACCTTGCAGGACCATTCCCTGCTCAATACATTTCTTGAATCGACAATACTGACACCTGTTCCTTTGGGCTTTGGTGATTTCGCAATTACCATCCGCGACGCACGTATAGACCCTTCGATTTTGAACAGTCCTCTTAAAGAAACCCTTACACCCTTCGCACGTTATAATACCGTAATGGAGACCGGTAGCTTTGTCCTCGCATATCATGCAGATCATCGGTTGGTCCTCTTCCTCGGCGGTCTCCTGCGGCGCGGGCGGTACTTCCTTGATCCCAGGTAGCTTGATGTCGATCGGTCGGCTCTCGTAGATGATCGAGGAGGGCGTTATGGTCGTCGTCGCCGACAGGTTGACCGCTTGGAATTGCTGATTGGTAGGCAGTTGCGTTAGATCGCCGGCCCATAACCTTTCCATATTTAGAGGCACGTTCGTGAAAGGTGATGGCAAGGTTGCGGCGGTCGGCGATCTAACGCTGCCCACCGCCCTAACGGTGGTAGCTGAACGAGGCGGTCTATCTTGCCCTAGATTCAGTAAGGTCTGAGCGGCGACCTTATCGTCCATCGAATTCGGACCGGCTAACGTCGAACTGTTGCCGGTACCCCAATTGGACGTGGTCGGCAGCAGTTGAGACGGGTCGATGGTGGCGCCGCCGGTTTGCGTAACGGTGAGAGGCGGTTGCGACCAGATCATCGTCCTAACGCCGCCTGCCTCGCCCATAATCACAGTTGGAGTATGTCTTATTGGCGTCGATCTATGCGTTGTCGACGTCGAAGAAGAAGTCTTTATTTCTCCAGGATGTCCCAGCAGGCTTCCGCTGAAATTTCCACCAATCAGTTCTGGTTTGACACCGTTTATACGAGAATTATGCAACCATAATTGGCTTTGGATGACCGTCGCTTGTTGACTGGCGATAACGCCTTGCGTACTGCGTATCGCCGATGACGATGAGGATGATGAAGATGAAGAAGAAGAGGCGGGTTGTGCTAGCGGGCTAGTAGGCGGTAGATGTTGCTGTAGTTGCTGTTGCGGTAGTTGCAGTTGTAGTAATTGCTGTTGTGGTGGCGGTGACATAATCAATGGACTGTGTCTGATGACCGGACTAGTATTGGCGGGTCGTCCGGGTGAGCTATGGGGTCGCGGCGGTTGAATGGGACTGGTGGTCGGTGCGGGTCTCACGGGTGGACTGTGGGATCTGGTTACCGGGAGCGCCCTTATCACGCTGGTCGTTCCTCCGAAGCCTCCGCCATCGAAGACGCTCGGCTCTTCCAGTCGCGTCGTGATCGGATCCTGCGGTGGTTCCAGCTTGATCGACCTTCCGGGCGTGGAATCGGGACTGGGCGGGTTCGGACCAACTTCGGACATTTTAGGCGAAGACGGACTGATGAGATCTGGCGAAGAAGTACTAGTATCGGCGACCGATTCGCCTAGAAGCGGACAGAGACATTGCCTAAAAGCAGATTGTGCGGATGGTTGCCTACTCTAACGTAGGTGTATTGCTTTGATTGATACTTTTTCAAATAATCGAAATAAACCCCTCCCCTATTAATATCATGAATATGAGCAACAGCTTTACGGTTGTTATTTAGGCTTATATGATTCGCTCTTCAATGATCTCAGTTTCCTCGCTTCAATTAACAATAGGCTTTGTTCGCAGAGTCAGTTTATTTTCATTTTTGATCTATTTAACACTCATATTTGAACTTGAACTTAAATTGACAAGTAACTGCAAGATTAGGTGAGAAGAGTGTAGGTGGGAATTTGAAATCAAATCGGAATTCTTCTGATAATTTGATAAACTACAATTCGGAAGGATTGCCAACAAAACGCTGTAATTTGAAATTTCTAACTGCTCTGCGAACAAGCCAATAACACTATTTTATAAATTCTTTTTTTTTTCATTTCAACATCGGACTTACTGCGGTAACAAGAGTTTTCATCTTGGTAGCTGACTTGATGCAGAAATCCCAATTGAGCACGAAAGAATATTTACTTGTTGATTTGTAGACAATTATAGCTTAAATAAAAAGTTCTGCTTACAACAGTCTTCTTTACATCTTTTTTCAAAAGTCAATAATAATGGAGCTATAGGTACCGGACGAAATAACAAAAAAGCAGCTTTTTCAAGATATTTAGTTAGCGTATTAAAAAAAAAAATAATTGAATGGAGCTCCTAAAACTACAATCTTTCCCCATCTGATTTATACAATACAGCATATTTTATTATGGATACCTTGTAGGAAATGGCATGTTAAAAACTTCACCTCGTGTTAATGGTTTTTCTACTTTAGGTTTTTGGATAATTTTTACAGCATATTCTACAAGTTTTGAGACGCTAAAATCCCTAAAATAAAAACGTGAAAAGTTAGAAATCTTTACTTCCTCTACTGAACAAGTTCACACGTTTAAGAAGGAACTGAAGTAACAACTGAAAACATCTTTTTTTCAACAGAACACTAACAATGAGAAACAAATAATAAATTATAATCTTTTTATATTTTGCAGCTGCCTGAAATTGATTTCATTAGAGGCTTGTTCCTCTAAATCCCGAGGCCTGTCTTTAATATTATCAAACAGCTTAGTAAGTAAGTAACCTCAATAAGAAAGTCCAAGGTAGTAAAATCTGGCTAGCTCGCTAATTTAGAGATCCAAACCGTCCAATTTATTCATGAGAAAAATGAATCTTTAAAAATTCTGTAATTTAAATTTTGTTAATACGAGAGAATAAATTATTTCGTCACTCAAACTTGTACCTCTAGTTGGAGGTTAAACGTTTTAAAACTTGTAAAATCTTGTAGAATATGTTATGTGCAAAAAATGATCTAGAAACCTAAAGTGTACACGAGATGAATGGTGTTTCCTACCAGCCATCTATAAAGAAATGCATTTTGCAAAATCCATATTGTGGAAAGAATACAGTTTACAATTTTTATGCCAAACGTTCTTCGATTAAACCAATGTTGAAAGAAGCTAATGAAAGAACAGGAAACTGTACGTATTATAATATTAATTCTCCTTCTTTTCCCCTTGTGTACACAATATGTAAGATAAATGAAATCCAGTTACTCGAGGTGCAGGTATTATTCCCGTACACCTGTCGCATGTATATGCTTCGTGTTTAACAGATGTCGAATCTTGCTAAAGGGGGAAATTGAAAGTGAGACGTTGTGCGGAAACAAGATAACCAAAGTTAAGAAAAGAAAAGAAGAAAGGAAGAAAGAGTGAATCGGAGAAAGAGATAGAGAAAGACCACCTGCCGCCACGCACTTACCGTCACTGCTGCATCTGGAATCAACTTTTCTCCGTTTCAGTTTCAGGTCTTGGAAGAGGCTCATCTTGTCGAGCTCACACGGGGGTCTCGTTAAAGTCATAATTCCTGAAAACAAAGAGCAAATGCTTTAGTCACCTGATGGGTGAATCATACAAGTATAATTTCCATATTGTAATAAATAGTGTTTGGGCGTTTTGCGTACGATGCAAGTATTGCGGAGCCGGATTCAATTATATTGCATTTCCGCGAGCCGGAGGGACTCGGTAACGGAGGTGTCACAGTTAACTCCACAGCTCGGATTTAATTTAAATTTTACGAGTGATTTTCGATAAGAGCTCAGAAGTTTTAAAAAATATACAGAAAATTAGGAAGGGCTTGTTGTTAAGTGGAACTAACGGTAACTAATACATTTTTAAAGGAACATACTACGCCACAGTCCTTACTATCATTGTTGATAAATTAAATATTGACTGTGGTTCAGTTCCAAAAATCGCGAGGGAAGACTGAGTGAAGGGAAGGGAAGCGATGGGCATTAAAGAAATAATTATTGAAAACTCTAAATAAAACGTTAAACATTCCAATTTAGTGTCTAGTTCGAAGCAATAGAAAGATAAGATTTAAAAGCAGGGTTTCGTTTATATTCCTTACGGTATAAGAATTTTAAAAATTTATTTTACATCTTTTTTATTAGGGTGGCGACTTTATCGCTCGTTGAAACCCATGCCATAAAGGCAAAATTAAATCTAAAATTTAGAACGTTGGTTTGCAGAAAAATGCAGATTTATAAATACGTCATTAGGAATATTCTAACGATGACATATCCACTTGTTTAATTAAAAATTAAATAATATAGATGAGCAAATAAAAAGCTAGGAGGGAAGCTCGATACACTTAGCCCAACGTTTTTCTATCTTTTGTATCACATCCAGGAAATTAATTGATGGGTATTAACTTGAACATACTTTGTTATATTTATGAAAATAATTCATTAATTTAATAAACAGCTATTTATTAAAATAATAAATTTCTTCAGTAGACCGGTTTTAATAAAAACAAATCATTACGTCAATGCACTTTTTTTTTGGTATTTACAATTGTTGGACAGATTTCAAATATATCCCTGTACTTCATTTAAATTCTTTTTTCCCCTACAATATTCCATGATGTACCATTTTTTTTTATAAGTACTGTATATATCGAAGCAAAAACTGTACGTATTTACTTGTGTGTAGAACACAGGAAGTTGAGCTGTTTTCGAAAACGTTTCGTCCTTACCAGCGTTATTTCTGCGCGAAAAATTATTACATAAGCAGATTCTATCAATACCTATACAAATCGTTGTCGTTATATGTAGTGAGCCAATGCCGCCATTAGATAGAAAAAAATATTTAATAGAATATCACACAAGAAGTTTGCAATAGAAATTACCTTGATCACAAATATGCAAAACACTTTTAAAGGGGCTCTAGGTGGGTTGTCGAAATCGTTATCCTTGACAAGACTCGCAACGAACATCAATATTTTTTATATATTTGCAATAAAAAAAAATAATTCATTGATCGGACCAGTTAAGCAATGCATATTTCGTTGAATTTGAAATGTTTTGCTATTTCATTTTTATTGATTACTCTAACCTTAAAGATTGAGTTTTATCATAATATCTTCGATTACTTCACTAGTGGCTTCCATTTACAACAATTTTTAAACGGAAAATCGCAAAAAAAATTAAATTCAGTTTCATAACGAGATAATATCTGCAACAACTCTTATTCTTGATGACGTGTCAACCACACGCGTTAAAAACAAGCAATGAGGGTCACCTAGGATGGACGACGTTAAATTTTTGATCAATGTCACTCATGTAGTACGTGTCCGACATTGGCCTTTAAAGATTCAAGACCGATTTTCGTGTGGGTAGACTTTTAAAAAGTGAAGGGTTCAAGTACTTCATTTCCTGCGAGTATCACATTGATCGTTGGTAGGATATTATTAATTATTATTTTTAAGTTTAATTTATTACTTTATATTGTCGATTAAGGTTTATAATTGTGGCAGAATAAATTGCTTCATTTTATTAATATTAGAGTTCCACATTTCTCAAGTTATACTCAAGAATTTCGGCTGAAAAGAGCGACAACTTGGCATATTTGTGTTGAAGAAAGAATTTAATCACTGTACCATCGTAAGTGACATTGCTGCTTCAGCTTCAGCTTCAGAACAACTTGAAATGGGCAAACTTCAAGGAAAATTTTAGGCAATAAAATTAAAAGTTAAATTTAGTGCATCCGCAAAAGGTTACTGTATGATAGGGTTTATAGTATCGTTAGTTCTGCAATGATATACCAGGTGTTTCTTTCATTTATTTAATTAAATACGTTTATAGATTTTTTTCGAATGTAATAGAACACCAATTATTGCAATTATATCCCAACGCGTTAAGCAGAAAATGCCTATTTGGTGTTGTAAAGTGAACGTTCTGTCAGGAAGAGCGTATTAGACGACAATACGGAAAAGATAAACAAGCCTCGGGAATCGTTTGGAAAGTATACTTACGTATGGCAATTTCGCGTTCGATAGAGAAAGAGAGAATTATGTAACGAAGAGAAAGCAGAATTAACACGCCGTGTAATGCACTCTTGCCGCGTTGTTGCGCAATCACCATCGGTCGCAGGTATATAATTATTACTGGTCGTTTTAGCTAAGAGAAGAAGGAAGAAAAAACGTTGGATAATGGCGTGGAATGGTTCTCTTTTTTCCTCGTTGCTTTTGCAAAAGCTAAACGAAGGAATTCTACGCGAATATGGCGGACGGTTCAAATTACGACTTCGATTTCCTGTTATTGAGTGGACGACTGTTGCTTAATCTATGATTATATGATTATAACAGCTCTCCGACTATTTTATAATTATTATGAAACCGTAATTGTATTGTCTATTTAAGTGTAATAGATGATTGCATGTAGACGCGGATTGCTACGACAGCAAAAGCCACATCGTATATACACCCTGTTTGTCGATGAAAATGCCATGTTTGAGAATTTCGGTATATAATGCTTTCCCAGCAAGTCTTTTAGGTAATGATTGCTTCCCAAATAAATTAAGCGGAATTGACGTAATCACTTAACCTTCTGTTGGTGACGTGATGCATTTTCAAAATGGAAAATCAAGTACTTATGACTTCATGTACTTCCAAGCAATATAGGGAGAAACCTTCTGAAAATGTGTTAATTGGGACCAGATGGGCATTATATTAGTTTGACTTCTTTTAAAAACAAATATTGTTAAATATGATGAGAAAAATACGTCGATAGAATGGTTTGGGAGTATAAAAGCAAATTAATTAATCAACAAACAAAAACTTCGGTTTTGGACGAACTCTTTAGTTACTTTTTTGAAGCAAAAAATTACAGATTTTGTACAAAATTTGAACTTGGGGCTAAATAAGTCGCCAGTTTTCTGTAAAAATTGTTAAAAATTTAAGTTTGTTTCAAAACGCGGCGAATATTCTTTTTTAAATCCTCCAATCAGAAAATAAATAACTAAATTTTCAAGAAAATTGGTAACAATTACCGCCTTCACAGTGTGTATATGAAACGATCGTACGCATCCTCTTCCACGAACTTAATCGAAAAGCGTTCTTCCAGGCCGCGGCGGAGACTTCCGCGTTGAGACCACAACGTGATACGTTTTAAATATATGTATGTGATTATATATATGCATTTTTCCTTGGTACCTCGCCATGACTAGAACAACTATCGTATAAAAAAAAAAATCAGAATGTTTCATCAATGTTGATAATAAGGAAATGTCCATAAATAAACTCCCGTCCGCTAAGGTTAGATGCATAATGTTCAAGGATCTAACATTGAATATTGAAACAACATACGCTTACATGACTATCCATATCTATATACAGAGGAGTAAGAATTCCATGGGATGTTTAAGATCTCCGATTCGACGTCAAAAGTGCATCGCGGTTTATCAAGGAAAAGAATTACAAGTTAAAATTGAAAGATACTCGATAGTTTGTTGTTTTACTTCCAAGTCTTCTGATTGGCCCCCATTCATCTTGGCACAGCGTCCAAAAACTATAATCTGTTTACTACTGGCACACTTCCATAAATTGTTTAAATATCTTGGGGATCATCTACGAGGGTTGTGTGAAAAGTTTCAAGCGTCGATGGAAAGATGGCGTTACTTTTGCAAAATATTCTCGCGAAAATTTCAGCCATGTTGGACGCTTTAATATTGACTGCCCTCATTAAATTCTTGCAACACATTTACGCAAATCTAAGCCGAGGTGAATGAGGTTTACCTTCCGTGAAATTTCGGGCGTATAGTAATGCAGTGCAGTCAAGCCACTACACAAAAAAAAGATAACCTTCAGTTATGTTAGGATTATATATTTCATGGATCGATTGGTTTCATTCAATGCAACGTGGATTACTTCTAAGCGAATTACATGATTACGGTGTTAGGAGAATTGCAAATGATTGGTTTACGAAATGGAAGATAGGCGGCTGAAATTTCATGTCCACTCAGACCAGAGGAATATTTCTATAGGGGTACCGCAAGTCAGCGTGCTCGGACCTTTATTATTCTTAATTTTTTTAAATTAAATATTACACAATAGTAATGTTTCGTTTTCGGATATTATTACGATAAACTGGTTCCTACGATAAAAAAAAAATTTTGACAATAATTATCTGGTATTGAATACACAAGAAAAGCAAAAACTATATATTTCAAAGTTAGTGAACATACAAAATCGCCAAATAATTTATTAAAATAATCACGTTATGCATGTGTGTGCCATTTTCACAATCAACAGTCGACGATGAACGGTTGGGGCGGCCAAAAACTGCAACCGCTATTCATATTTTAGGTTTAGCAAAGGGTGTGTGGAAAATCAATCCTTCAGATAATTTAAATACGTATTTTGCAACAAAACTTCTACAGCATTGTCACGGATATATGTAATATTGTGTAACTCTACGGTGCAGCACTTTTCCAGATCGTTGTACATTATTTTTCTTGTTTTTATATTATGTTGTGTATACGTATATTATAATTATCTTGTGTCATGTTTGTTAGGGTAAATTTATCTCGACCAACATACAATTCGAAAATTCAAGGCAATCTTTTTTTATCTGGCGTACATCTACAGACTGATTGCTCAATCTTTTATATCAAAACAGCTACATAAAATATACGCATATATGTACGTACACGAGTACTTCTAAATTTACTTTCGTTTTTTACGGGACATTTCATGCATGGATGATATGACAATCTGGTATCTGAATCAACACCATTCGTAATTTTTTAGAGATAATTCGGAATTGTTGAGGCGTACGTAACGAAAATAAGCTGTTTATTAGTGTTTTCATCTCCTATCTTTTCCGCAATTTGCCGTATTAAATTCTCAATTATTAAAGACATTTCCTTCTCGATCTCGAAGATCTCATTTGTCTTATTACTTCAAATTAACGTAATATATTCTTTATTTCTTCATTGTAACTGGTTCCACAAATATTACCAGTCAATATGGTGTTGTTTGTTAAGCTGTTGGTCTTTTTACGACAATTAGTAGCTTTACTGGGAGCTCCCATCGATTTGGCGATTTACATGCACATTAACGGAAAGCTTACATTAGAAATAAATATCCTTATGCATATTATATTCACTCCTAGGCCTACCAGTGCAGAGCGCGTATTTTTTAATAATCTGTCAGCAATTCCTGCCTTTTTTCAAAGATATTTTTTTGCAATCGCCCCATACCCATCACTGGGTAATACGGTAACAGGAGGGTATTGCAGAGCTTATGCAAGCTTAATTCAATTCTACTAAACTGAAAAGATGCAGAACATTGACGCAAGGTGTTTTGTTGTTCCACGACAATGTTTACAAGTCCACAGTCAAAACTTTCGAAAGCTGCTGTTGCTAAATGTGGCTTCATAAAAATTGACCATCCACCTTATGGTCTAGATCTAGCTTCCTGTGATTAATTTTTGTTTCCAAATTTCAAAAAACAAAAAGAATCAATTGTCAAAATTAGCGCTATTTGTTGTTTGTTGCAAAATTTACAACATTGTTTGCATAAAATTACTATTATTAAGTCTGAAAGATGGAAAGTTGGGCAAATTACAAGAAAGAAGGCCATTGAAAATGACACCCCAGAATTGACGATGATGACATGGGGCTTCAAGATGTTATGGATAATGGAGATAAATATGTGGAGAATTCGAACGTAACAAAGAGATGTGGTTCCGGTGTGTGGTTTGTGGGGGTGGGCACATGAAGAGTGTAGCGGCCATTGAGAGTCGGCTAAGGATTACATTTGCGATTTTTGCTTTAAACCTGCAACAATTAGAAATGAAGGAATTTTTCCTGGAATCACCATCTGTGAAGGCCGTAAGGATTGACTAATAGCTTAGCTAGCGCGTTTCGATGTGTAACAGCTCATCAGTGCACATTTGTAAAAGATCGAGTAATTGTTGTATATAAACGACGTAATTTGTCAAAATATTTATAACTAATTATTATTACGTCCTTTACTACGATTGTAAAGATTATCTTAAACGCTAGTGTATACGTTGCATTGCCCTAAAATCTATTTATAATCCATATTACACTTACTACGTGAATGTATATCGTAACGAGAATAGAAAATAACGACAACAATTGCAAATCAACGTTCTTTGCGTTAGAGATAAACTCTATTCGCGAATTAGAATGAAAAAAAATCGAACGATTATCTGCGAAGTTCATCCGGATTTGGCCCGGCATGCAAATATAATTCACAGAATTAATTTTCGAACTCTGCATACGCATTAGGCACCATGTTTACTACGGTAAAAATACCGGTTTGAAAATCGTGAGTCACTCTTGTGAGAATCTGGACGTGGTAATGTAACTTTGAAGCGTTCAAGTTGCGCATTTTCCACGCGGTGAATGAATAAACTAATCCGGTGGAATGGCCAATCGCAATGGTTCGCATAAATCGCTGCATCTGAGTTACGAGTTACCGCAAAGAATGGATTTTAGCGAGTATAACCTTCTTGATTTCCTTGAAGCGTGTATATTTATGCCTAAATATTTGCAATTATTACCTGAATATTACTATGTTTATTATTATTTTAAATTGGAATTAATTCTGTGACAAATTACAATCCTTCGCAAAAAAATAGCGTTCTCTGTTGTTCTAATCGTAAGTTCTTAGTTCTTTTTCTGATCAATTTCATAAAGTCACATAAGACGTTTTCCAGGAAATTCCAAGAAAAAACAGAAGTTGTTTTGAATTCGCAGAAATTTATTTGCGTAATTAAATTACAGGATAAGGATTCTTCGACATCAACAATCTTCTACGTTCATACATTTAATTTCGAAATAAACGACAAAACAGGGAAATTTTGCTAAATATTGTTCCCAATCTTATTGCTTCTTCGTATTCACTCCTTAAGACTTAGCAGTTTGTTAATAACTAGAGCTTCTTTAACGATATTTATTTAATAGGACCGTGCCCAATGCTGTAATTGTGACCAAATTTGTAATGATAAAGTGTTGTGGTTAGCTTAATGAAAATGAAGCTTTTAAGATTCTGGCTTAAAAGAGCTCTTGATTTAAATTAATTGATTTATGTATATCGCATTGAACCGAACTCCATGTTTTTATTGAACTAGGATCCATGTAGATAGCTAAAATCTTTACACCATTTTACCTCGTGCAATTTTTTTAGCAAGAAGAAATTAAAATTTTGAATAATCGAACAGACACATCAATATATTGTTGGTCACTTGGTCCTAGGAATTGGAAAAAGAAACATTATGGAGGGCACGAATCATTAAAACAACCTGAACAAGGTAAAAAAATACTTCATCTATTATTTAAGATAAGTTCTACTAAAGAAACAACTTGAAAGCTATGTCACTACCGCCTGAGGACCGAGTCATTAATTTTCATATGAAATGTACGAAGAAGTTGGTTTTTGTTCTTACAAAATTAAATAGCCCTTGATTGGAATAGAAATAGAATATAATTAACCATTTCGTACCTAAGTAATGGATGTTACTTCGCAACGCTAAAACGGTATCGTCATTAATGGCGAAGCAACCTGTTGAATTTGTTAGCGCCTAGCAGAGCCCATCGGAGCATAGATGAATGGCCGTTGCTATTTAGAATTTTGCGCGATAGATGGCTCACTACCATCGTTTCTCGATCGTATCGCGCCTATAAGAGCAATATTTTTGGGTTTCTTCTTGCTCTTTTGCAAATATTTTATGCGTAATTCAAGTCACTCACCTTCAAAAATAAATTCTTACTTATTCTTAAGAATATTATCAAATGTTTGGTTTTCTGATTTTTCTTTTTACCAACGATAGGGAACGATAGGGAACGATAGGGAAGAGCTTTATAAAGTTTATTAATTTGTCAATGTTTTTTGTTTCTTCTTAGAGAAGCATTTGGTGGATTTTTCTGGTATTGTAAGTTCTAACAGTTGTAACTTGTGACATTCTAAAATGTTTCTAAAAGATATTGAATCAATTTGAAATTGCATGCAGTACTTTCTTCTTCTGCGATATTGCAGTTCCTTCGATTAAAATCTTTTTCAAATCAATTGTAGCAACAAAACAAATATATATATTGTGCAACACCGCAGCACTAGTTACACTTTTGAACTCGCACCGAGTCACCAATTTCAATTTACCTTAAGTTTGAAGGCGCTAAATTGTTTAATATTTGATTGATAGCGAACGCTCTCAATGAATTTGTAAAAATGGGAAAAATTGGTAATCGTTATGTGATACTTATTATACTTTTACTTGAAAGATGTCAGTCCAACCAATATCAAAGACGGTCGTTTATATTTGGTGGCAGGATTTAAATGAGGTCGTACGAGCTGCCAAGGCGAATATCGCAGTGGTCGACCACACCAGAAATAGTGACGAAAATTCACAAAATGGTGTATAGGATAACCGTAGCAGGCAGGATAACTGCCGTCTTTGCTCACAATGGGACAAAAACAGCGTCGCGAGGATATTTCAAGCGAGTGTTTGGCGATAGTTCGCAGCAGTAATGCTGAGTTTTGTGTAGATTCATAACCATGGATAAAGCATGGGTGGATCACTTAACACCTGAGGCGAAAGAACAATGGACATGGAATGGGGAGAATCGGTTCCAAAGAAGGTGAAGACAATTTCATTTGCTAGCGGGGTAATTTTCATTGATTATCTTCAAAAAGGAAAAACGGCGAGTACTGCAGCGTTTGAATGATGAAATCAAGAAAGAACAGCCGCATTTGGCGAAAAAGAAAGAATTGCTTCATCAAGGCAATGCGCCAGTTCACACGTGCTTTCTTGCGGTAGCAAAAATTATTGATTTAAGGTTCGAATTGCTTCGCTAGATTTAGCACCCTTGGATTATTTTGTCTTTCCACACTTCAAGAAATGGTGCAGTGGTAAAAGAATTGCCAACAATGGTTCTCACTATAAACAGAGTATCGGAACTACTGGTCGTGGCAAAGGGTAATATCGGGCTAAAAAGGGACTATGTTGAGGAATAAAGAGCGTCAGGCGTAGGGTTTGAACCATTGCAATTATAAAAACAAAAAATAATACAAATAAATTGAATAATGAAAGACATCGGAAAATTTAGAGTTAGCTTTAAAAAATACACCTTTATGTTAATTTATTCTCCTAAATAGATCTTTAGAACGAGAACATTAATTCTCTAACTGGTTTTTCGATGCAGTTTATGTTAATTCGGCTAGAATCTACCACAAATCTCTTATCGACAATATAATTAGAAGAAGACTTGTTCCAATTTTCTTTTTAATTTAAATTAAAGCTACACTATTTGCCATGAACTTACTAATTTTATTCCAAACTATTTTTTTCGTAGCATTTCGTTTAAACTGCACAAAATTGTGCGATGTGAGGCACCTAACGTTAGCCACATCTACACATACACACGGCACGAATTATGTCCGCAGTGACCACAATCTTGTGCGCCTTGAACTTAGCAAGAAGTGACCTTCGACATACATACGTAAGTTGTTGCATTCACGTTTCTGTTTTAAAATTATGTCAGCCCAGACAAACAACTACCAGCCACGTTATAATTCGTAGCGGCGTATAAATCGATTACGTTGTTTAAATTAAAAACTCGCGTACAGTAGCGTTCCCAAAAAGTTGGATACTTTTAGACGGATCTTGGTTTCTGAGCATTGCATGGTATGGAGCAGTGAATAGGACGCCTATTAATAGATCTGCGATCATTTGGATTTGAATACTTGAATACGGTGCTTGCGATTAAATAAGTGAAAGCAATGCAGAAATGAAGTTTGAAGGAATAGAAGATTGTTGCTCTTTTCTCTGGAGACATGAAAAAACATCGTTGCATTTTGGAACAAGAGCAAACGGTTTATCCAAATTGAAGAAATAATGTTAAAGTTAGATAGGTCAGGATGAAGGCTTCTGGACTAATTTCCAAAATACCGTAATTGCCAAAAGTGAAATTCTTCTTAGTAAAATTTTGTAAGTTTTGATGGAAAAAGGTTGCTTGGATTTTGAAGTTCTATACTTTCCTCGAAAATTTATTTCTGTTTTTGGGATATGGTTCTTTGAATAAAAGATATTAAATACCCAAAAGCAATAAATAAAAAAAACAGAGAATTTTAATAGATAGGCAACATATTATGCACGTTCGAAGCTGGTCAATCCGCATTTAATTATTAACATCCCATACGTATAGTCAGTTCAATTAATAAATTATCGTCAGCTTTCCTTGATATGCCAGAAAATCTGCTGGTATCCCGACATCTTCTTTGCCGAAATATATCGTCTTTCTTATCTCTTGCTTGAAGGCTTTCGTTCGATTTTCTTCTGGTATGTTTGCCTTTCATAATTTCCTGTTTTAGGTGGACCTTTCGTGGACCAACAACTTATCGAATTTATCGTTAGTGACTTCGTGGTCAACTAATTGAATTGGTTTGCTCTTTCTATTTATTGACAACCTGTTACCTTTTCGCCAAGAATTAATGGGTTAAAAAATTATTTAAACCGGACAGATTCCATTGAAATACACTGTATATATAAGCATACGTAAAATGATCGAATAGAGTAGTTTGTACACAACATTGCGAGTATTTAGATCTAGTAAGTACCTATCTACATACATACAAACAGTATTTTTTTTGGAATATATGCAAGCGTGAGCGAGAAAACTATGTACATACTTACGTTATCGAATTGAAATGCCAAACAAGTACCGTCCAGATGCAAACAGAAAATAGTACACACAAAAGTGGGAAACGCATGAGCAGATTACAGGAAACAGAGTGAGCGGCCCACTTACGAAATAAGACGGTTTTCTAATGATTTTTTTTGCGCGTAATCAAAACAAGTAATAATTATGTTTTTTTTCCGCGTAAATAACTGACGAAGTTCAAGGATTATTCAATTTACTCAAATTATCGATTTCGTGTTTGTTTTGTAGTCGTTTTCAGCTTAGGAGAAATGCATGCTGTTTTTGTTTGTGGAAAAGATGCTGAGCCATCTAAAATAGACACCGATGGCGTAGATAATGTTTTGCTTGGAATATACGCAGTGGAATTTTAGTTAGTAGGTTCAAATAACTTTATTCCGGAAGAAGGTTTTTGTTCTTATTCTACCGGGTGTTACGGAAGGAGTGGTGACTAACAATATCTTTCAAACCATTTAAGTTTTGCTAAGGTAAGGATTTGAAAAGGGCTCCCCCTTTTGAACTGGATATTGAATTGGTAGTTTATGATCCCAAATATCTATTAAGGTTGACTATTCTGGTCTTCAATGAGTACCCGAAGAATGAAGCTACATCTGAAGAAAGTTTTCGATTTATAACATTGCAAATTTGTTGAGAATTGTAACAGTTTTTACTAGATTTTCATGAAATAGTTTGAGCATGCGGACGATCGCAGACATAGTGAATGTTAACAAATAAACAGCGAGAAGTAAGAAGTTTTGGGACTTCTCTCTCAAGAACAAAAGACAATTACAGAAGAACTAGGCTGTCAACACGTGTAATGAAACATGGATGTTCCTGTTCGACCCAGAAACAAAGCGTCAATCGACACACCGGAAGACTTCTACATCACCCAGAATGAAAAAAGTTAAAACTGATCATTTTTTTTCGATATCAAGGTTGTTAAGCATGACTGAATGGGTGCCTGTGGGTCAAACCGTTAATCAAGAATACTACAAACAAATCCTCGTCAAGTTAATGAAAGAAGTAAGGAAGAAAAGATTTATTGATGGGTTTCGCATCAGGATCCTCATGTCCTATCTGTGAAGCAGCTTTCAGCGAAAAAGTTGCATTCTTGTGCTTGACCATCCTCAAAGGTGGGAAGTGTATTGAAGGGAACACATTGTTTGTCTGTAGAAGCAGTAAAACCAAAACGGCGGAGTTGTTGAACAGGTTGATAACTGATGACTTACAGCATTCCTTCGAACAATGCAAGGCAGGAACGCAGCGGTGTACAGATAGGGGAGGGGACTACGTTGATGGGAATAAACGTAAGTTGTAACCTTGTTCGCAATAAATCACATTTCTAACTCCTGTCTCGTTATTTAATTACCATGCCCCGAAAGTAGTAACATTGTTAAAGCAAGTCGTAAGCTTTTTGTTATTTTTTCTCGCAAAAATTACTCACAAACCAATGTTCCTTTCTTCCTTTCTTAATATTTTTTAAAAATATTAAGAAAGGAACAATTTTTATGAGGTTTAAGGGGACAAAATAACCCAATAAGTTGAACCTTAGGGTCTCTAGATGATAGAAAAAGTTTAACCATTGCACTGTTATGAAACGAAATTATAGAGTTTCAACGCATACGTCTTACAGTTAGCGATAGTTGCGTTAGTTAAATAAAATGCATCCGGCGAAATATTTTGCTTGCATTACTGACCTAACTCCACCGGATAATCTTTTTCGGACCTTTACATTGAGTTGTCGTCATTTGTCAGATGACGGTACGCGGTAAATTCGGCAGCGTGTATTTCTGACCGGAGACGGCGGCCAAACCGAATTTTTATTGGAACTGTTTTCGAAGGTTTGCCAATCCACTCGCACGGCAAATTCATTGACCAACCTATTAAGTAATTTCGTACGCTAGGTAAGTAAATAAGGATCGTTCTTGCGTTTGAAATAGGTATGGCATATCCTCGAAATTTATGCTTTAATACACAATTTTTGCCAGAGTTTGAATTTACGATATAAGCATCCTATTATTTAAAAAAATTATTAAAAAAAAATCTTGGGAAAGTTGTATATGGCAACCCTGGATGACATTTTATTTACATTCAGAGAAAAATACGTCGCAAATGTTAAGGCGGAGGAATTACTGTATCGGTGCGATAACTAAACTTGAGAAAATGAGAAGGTTGATAAATTGGCTAAAGGTGGCAACAATTAAAGTGAGGTTTTCTCTTTGAAATGGAAGCCTTTGATTCTTTAAAATGGGTGCCAAAATGAGTACCAAAGCTAACAGAACATCCAAACAGTGAATGTAGAACCTCTGAATTTGAACATCGCCTTTCTGTTGGTCGTTTAAGAAATGCGACATTGTCTAGTAGTTTTTAGAATGTTTTAAACAAGTAAGAACCCCTGAAACTGAACTTTAAAATTTCCTTCAGCATTAGGAATATGGATTTGAATTCCAGACGAAGCTTATGGCTCTATTTCCAAGTGCAAACTGATGGTTTAAAGTGATCAAGCTACCAATACAAACGACGATAACTAACAGCGAAATAAGATGTCAGTTACGAATCCCATTTTGCGAAAATATTTGTTTAGTGGACAGTGATCAGTTATGGTGCCGCTCCAGAATCTAACATCGGATTTACTCATGTTCAGCAATTCCTCCGACTTTTCTTTTGAGGGTTTTACCAGGAGAGTCTCCGAAGTCGTCACAGCTCTCTTTTTATCTCCATCTTAGCCATCTACAAAGGAATCCTAAAGGAGGGATTTGGCAAAGAATCTATGTTTCCTTCATTTTACATTACGCAAGCATTTTATTTTTTTTTTGTGTGTATTAACAGAAGTCCTTCAGAAGATCAGTCGCAGCACATTAGGTTTGGAAACTGCTCTCTATATCGTGAACCGAATGGGACAAAGTTATGCGTTTATTGAAGAATTGAAGTTACACAAAATATTATATGTTCATGGGTTCTCATAATTTTCATGGATGTAAGCTTCGCACGTTCTAGAACTTAGTCTTAGTCTTTAATTTTTTTTTTGTTTTCTTTCTCTTGTTCCGCTTCTCTGTTCTTATTCATCCCTTCTACTAATTCTTTGTAAGGAGAAGATGTAATAATTGCAGTCTTTCTTCTTTCTCCTATTACTCTTTGATTTCATGTTGTTACGGATGTATCCGCATGTGGATCATGTGCCTCTGCGAATAGACAGAATAGACGAATGTGCGCTTAAACGCTACAATTTACACTTGATTCTTCTCGGTTTGAGATGGGTTTTCTTGCTGAGTTCTTTGGATGTTCCCCCATTCTCTTTGGCTATGTTTATCAGTTCAATAACTTTAGTACGAGTAGCACGGTTATTGAGAAGTAAGAACAGTTCTGTTGTTTTCCAAACTGCAAACACCTCTAGCTTCTTCTGCGGAATTAGCTATCAATTCTGGTTTCATACGTTTACGCGGAAATATCATCGTTTGCGTTTTATTCAGGGCATATAAGAGCTCTTACCTCACTCCCTCGTGTTGTCCTACCTTAACCTTACGCAGTTTTTTATTTATTTAAGACCAAAATTTAGGTGTAACTAAAAGATACGCAGAAACTAAAGAACACTAAGGTGATACGTACATTTAACTAAACACAAAGCGTTTTCAATTTCCACAAACCATAACGCATAGCATCATAAGTACAAATATGGCTAATGGTCGTTACAGTACAATGAGATTAACAGTTAGTCTTCCGGCGTACTAGTGAAAGTTCACTTTCAAATGTTCACGTCATCTTTTGTATAGGTACCGGTATAAAGTGGATTCCGCACGCTGTACGGTGAATAACGTTACACATTCGAGCATATATTCAAAGTAATCCTTATATACCGGATCACCTATGCTATATTTTATTGGATGCAAATCGCAGCAGCGTCATTATGGCGTAAAGAAAGAAACACAATAAAAAAAACAGAGCGCAACGGGAAATAACGGTACCTAACAAGTATATTATTTATGTATATGCACGAACGTGTCTTATATATTAAGCCTAACTGCATGGCGTATGGCTATGGAAGGTGTACTTCTGAATAAAGAGTACATTTATGTACGTGAATATGCAAGCTATTAGCAAATTGACCTTGAACTTAAGCTTCGACAGGAATGTCAGTTATTTCAATTGCATTTTCTCTAGAATTTCTCAAGTGCGGCGTTGGTTCTATCACAATAAATTGAATCATCCTGGAAACTACATGAGTATCCATTTTAATTAGGCAGCCACCATGAAACACTGATGAAATGTTGTAAATTCAGAATCTTCATTGTTGTATCCGCTTAATTTACTAAATAAAGTGTATAGTCACCAAATGTTTTAGAGGGACAATTGTATTAAAGGTGCAACTCTGTAGAAAAAGAATTTAAATTTGTTTAAGCACATAAAAAAATTGATTTTTTATAGAATATTTTTATTTTCCATAACCGCTAATGTAATGAAAAAACTATAATTTTTATGTGTAAATTCACATGTTGCTACTTTGATTTTACTTAATAGTATGAATTCACAGAAATATCTTTGCAAAAATCATATCCAGAATCAAAAAAGTTAACCGATTACCGAGGTTTACAACGTCAGAAATCAAATGCAAAGCAAAACAAATAACAACAAATTCCTTCGGGTTCTCCCATGTTTTACTATTAGAAAATTTGAACTCACAAAATTCTAATCTAGAAAAGATTTTGCATCAACCGCTGATGACTGGACTGCCCAAAATTAATGCAAAAAGACTATTTTTGCAAATATTAGATTTGACGTATATAGAACTAAAGGAAGGAACAAAAACACAAATATGAAAATAAATTATTTTGGTGATAATTTCTTTCTTGTTCCTCGTTATATTGTTTTCGTGATCCTATTCAATAAGAGTAAAAACAACCAAACAAATACATTTACTGCTGTCCACCACATAATTTCAAGTAATCAAGATTTTTTTTTAAGAAAATTCGAAAAATTTCTAAAAACAAACGAAGTTCCACTTCCCGAAAATTAAAATGAATTACAAATTACTCATTAACCCATAAGCGCTTACGTTCTCTATGTATAATGGATTGCAAAAACATACGTAACGAGTAGCAACAGGTGTTTCTCCCGGAAAATCACCGGGGCAAATATGACTTCCATATTCCGGGAATCCGGCAATTACATCACGTGATGCTCCTCTTACACTTCAATTTACAGTTGTTTTTCGGTCAATATTTTAAATATAACTTTGTTTGCCTCTTCGATATTTGATGTTATTCGAGAAAAAATATTTTTTTTACTCACAAAACAAACGATTTAAAAAAGAAATTAGGACTATTTGCTAGAGGGGGTTTGATACAACGAACGCTTTTTCTGTGGCCAAATAAGGCGTGGAATGAAGTAAAAATTGGTAAATCGAATCTTTTTTTTTTAATACACCGAAAAGGGTAGGCATCCTCTTTTTGGAACATTAAGATTCATCTTGCGGGAAAAAAAAATAAATAGGTGTTAGAATTTACCAAAAATTTTGAATTCACACACTTCGCATGTGTTGATATTGCGTTTCAGCAAACGAATTCCGTTTTAAAAATAATAAGTTACGTCTTAATATATTTAGTTGCGTTGCATTTAGCGTTCCATACGAAAATAACCTTCACCACAAAGACGTTCTATCGAAAAATCCATGAGCACGATTTAGAACCATGGCTATGCGAGATGTCTGATGTAATTTCCTGATGAAGGTTTCTCTCTGCTTCTTTCTCTATCATTAGGGAAAAAAAGCATTTGAAACAACCGTCTCTTTCCTATCTATTAAGAGAGCCAATCTCTAAGAGAAAATGCACCGCAAACGCCACCTAGTTGCCTTCGTTTAAATGCAATTGTTTGCATAATAACTTTTTTTTTAAATTGGGGAATCGTATCTTACCTAGCGAAGACATCTCCAGCCATCCATCCGACATAGGTGCAGCGTGTTTCCCGGAAAATTTTCCCCGAAACGTCGGGAAAAATTTTCCTCCGTAACGACTGACGCCGAAATGTTACTTGGGCATGTTTACATCAGGTAAAAATCGTACAATCCAAGGGTGAGAATGTTGAGTGTTGAGGTGGTGGATGGAAGCAGAAATTTTGCTTCTGTCGCTGCTGAAATTTACGCACTACTTTGAAGAGGAAGCCGCAACATACACTAATTTCCAGAGAGTTTTTGATTTTGTTTATTTCTTGCCGATATCTCGTTTGATTTTTCCTTCACGTTACGCGGTGTTACGCGAATGTATTTTATTGCACATGGTATTGTGAGATAAAAAAAGAAATCTTGTAGGGTTGCACTGGATCAACACGGAAGGTTTCCAAAAATAAAACGGTGATTCCCTCCGGTTAGTTAGGTTAAACGAAAACAAACGAATTAATATATACTACTTTATACTAACTATCGCCCGGCAAATATGCGGTTGGTAAGATAGAGCGCTCCATGATCGACCGCACGCACTAACGGTAGTTGTAGTACTACAAGTACAGCTATTCGATGCCGTTTTACCCAGGTACAAAGTAGGGCAGCGACTACAGACGCACAAGATTGCAATTGTTAGGAGCCAGTAGTGTGGCGGCAATGTTAGGCGAGTGGGGCGCACGGCCATGTCTTCTTGTTCGTGTTTAACGCTCGTCCCCTACCTACTATGCCGTCGCCGCTGCTGTTGCTACTTATCGTCTACGACGTACCGTCTATATTATTGCCGAACGACTGTACATTTTCTTCGCTAACCGATGGTAGCAAAGTGATTTCAGTAAAAGCAAACGATGACAATGATTACAGTGGTGTACAGACATGCAATCAAACGCTACTGAAATCAAAACAGCCAACGATGAACGCCGATCGAGTGAAAGCTTCATTTGGGTGGCAGAGAAAGAGAGGTAGAAAGAAGGAGAGGAAGCGTACCTTCTCTTTTTTTTACATTATATATCCTCCACCTCCTTCACCTTTTTTTTTTTCATCAAACACTATATCTACCACCAACTTCAGATATAGAACAATCCTTCAAATTTCCTTCTTTTAAGATGGGTGATGATTATTGCAGTCTGATGGCCAGAGATGTTCAATAACAGGTGATTATTGACAAATCAAATTTAAGATCTTCAATCCAATGTGGTGCTATTTTATACCAATCACTCTGAGGCTACACTACTTTTGGACAAACAACAAACACATCACTTCTCAAATTTACTTCAACTTCCAGAAATTTTATTTGGTAACACTAATAATGATGGAACACTTACTTACATATTAGTTTATTTCATGCAAAAGATTTTAAATCCCTTAACAGCTTCCACATTTGATACATATCCATACGACTTTGGCAAATTTAAATAAATCCATTGAAAAATTTTAAAAATTTGTAAATATTTTGAAATTATATTTATGAAGCCGTTTAAGTACCAACCTTTAGAATGAACACGTGTTATTCCGATGGTGTCAGGATGACGACCAAAAATTAAATTATATATAAACAAAAATGTTTTAATTAAAAATAAAAAAAAATAATTGAAAGACCAAATATATGACGTATTACAGCACAAGCCTATGAGGAGAACATTTCCTCGAATATCAATAACATTTGAAAATGTTAAGAAAATCCTGGACGCTAAATTCTTTGATTCCAACGATCCTCCATCGATTTGAAGAAATCAAGATCATACGTCAACATATTTCTACATTTTCTATTTTCTAGAAAAATCCTATCTATACAAGTAAATAACGTTGCCAGCAATCGGCATATGTAGATACATATGGGTATATGTGGAACCGTCGAGAAAGTGTTGTTGTAAAACCATTCCATATGCGATTACATAAACCAGTTAATGTTAATAGCATTGACCAAGAGTGACCCCGAAAATTGTGTTAGCTTACGCAACTACGTTGTTACGCAAAATTTAATAATGAATAACGAAGCAAAAGGATTGGCAAAACGATGGTGATGAACATTGGGAAATGAATATCTTTGCTGGCGTTGCGTTCGGTTGGGAAGAATTGGGTTGAAAGAAATTGATGCGCGAATAGGAAATTGGTTTGGAGGAATAAGGTTTGACCTGCGATACTCCTCTAATAATGAAAACGACACCAAACATTGGCTCAAATCTATACGTACGAATTGCTTGCTGATAATTTTATATTGTTCCATACCTTTCTGGGTTTTTGATTATTTACAACTACCAAAATTCATGATCTAAATTTTGAGTTTCCTTATCAAACAATCAAGAAAACATATCAAAAGCAATTTAAATCAACGATTCAGCAATAACTTTGATATTTTTTCTATTTACACAATTTTGCAAGAAGTTAACCGTAAAAATTTAAAACATCCAGACAAAAAACAAATTCGTACTTTTCAAACAGAAGCAGTAATAGTCATAATTTTCATGCATTGTATATTTACGCTTAATCCCAAAAAACAGCAGCTAAAAAAACCGGTCGAACATCGGCGTCTACGATGCTGTTTATTTGTTGGTGATGATCAAAAATTACACATGACCTAGTTTTTTTATTGACAAATGTATTAATATTTATTTTGTGAATCTGGCGATACGTTCTTATCTTATCTGCAGCGTACGCGGACAAATATGTTTTTAAGAAGATCAAGAAGGCATCCTGACAACCTGTACCTGACGCTTTCATATGTACATCCCAATAACGTGTGTTACGTTTTTGATATGAAATGTACTAAAAAATTTTGAGCTGGCAATGAGGAAGCACAGTATTATTGAGAGATTTGATGGATTTTGACTCGATTTTCGATTTAAAGATAGTCATATTATCTGAAGAAGTGTACACCTCTCTTAAAATGCTTTTATTGCACCTTTCACTAGCTTTTATTTAGAAATTAAACGCCCTAAAGTATTGCAAAACTTTTTATTTAAATTGCCAACAAATCAAATTTTACGGTTACTCTTTGAGATGCTCTAAAGATTTTTCTTAGGTGTATCGTCATATTTCTAAAAGGGAATCAAATGATCAACGTAATTTTTAAGCAGCCACCTCTTTTAACTTTTAAATTGTGAAATCTGCAAATTTTCCAAACGTTGTAGCTTACAAACTGCGTGAGGTGGAAAATTGCTGTATTTCTCAACTTGAAGCGAGTCTTAATACGAGTCCTCAGAGTTTTCAATCTTTGAAGTACGAGTAAGTCGAAGAAAAACAATTTTTCTCCTAAAATTGATGAAATTTTATGATTTCAAAGATCTTCAAAGAGTAGTACTTTAGCCATCCTGTCGGGTTGATGTTGACGGAGATTTGTTTAAAAGGTTTTGAGGTTTTGTTTGAAGTTAGCAATACTTTTAAACAATTTCTGAGTAAATTGGATATCTATTTAAGCGAAAATACGTATATTTTGGAATTATCAAGTATTGTTGTTTGTATCTAGAAAAATCAATTTTTTGAAGTACTAAATGCTTTGATTTTGAAGCTATGAAATACCCAACAAGCATGCAGAAAGACATCAAACAAAGTCTCTATATATTGTGGAATTTTAAATCTTTAAAGAGAATCTTTGAAAAATACCTCAAGAATAAGTTTGTTGCTTTTGCAAATTAGTCAACAAAATAAATGGTTAATTTTGCAGATCCTCCAATTAATGCATGCATCAAGGATTCTATTATAAACTTTTTGATGAACAATCTCATCGCTAATAGTGAGAAGAAAAATATAAAATGTCAATTCCTAGAAGTTATACGCTTAGTAAACTTTATTTTTAACGCTGAATAAGCTTAGCATTAAATATAATCAACAATCGACGTTAATAAATTCATCAAATTAGAACAAAATGAGAATTCGACGTAGCAAAAAAAATCCAAATTCGCAGAGAACATTGTTCTTGACCGATATATTGAACTCACGATGATTAATATCGCACCTATCCATGCCATGTAATTCTTTTCCGCAAAAATTCTTTTTTTATCGCATTGTATCTAGTGCATCCTGTAAGCGACAGTTTGTCGACCTACATACTAACCAAATGCCCATTTCTGCGATTGACGGTGATCGTTATCGAAACTGTCCGCTTTTTTTTGTTATATTGTTGATAGTACCGCAAGCAGGTTGAAATGAAGTCGCAAATAACGGTATATTGTTTCCGAAAAACACTAAGTACTGTATTATTGCGTTCGCCATGACGAATTTGATAATGGCGATGTAGTTTTTCGGTGTTGGATGATTTTAATTCGTAATCTACATACATGCTATGTATATGAGGAGGTCTACCATCCTAACTCAGCATTTCGGTTACTGAGAAATCGGATGTTATGTCGAAGATATGGACGTACTGATCGAGAAAATATTCCTGTTAATTATATTAGGGAATTTATTAGGTAGATTTGCTGATAAGGAGCGAACAAATTGATATGAAATATTTTTAAAATTATGCACATCTAATGATGTTTCAATTTTGGAATATTTAATTTTCTGCCTTTTTATTTTTTTTTTAAGGGATATAAAGAAAGCCAATAGAATAGAAATGTCTTAATCGTTATCGCAGAGAAGTGACAGTTTTTATTTAGTCGCGCATTAACACCGTCGATCACAGGGCTTGTCATTCAACTTCGACTTACTTAAATTGCTGTTAATCAACACCTTTCCTACCATTACGTATAAAATATTCCGTCTTTAAGCATCTTCTGACCTTTCCCAGGTGACTTGCCTCCATGTGTCTTTCTTCCAGTGTATCCTTTATACTGCACTATTTTTGGGTCTACATTTTGATCTTTTCGTCATCGGTCGCGCCTCCTATTTCGCGAGTATTTCTTCTTCCATTCGTATTAAATGGTCAAACCATTTCAGTTGCTGCTTCTCGATCGTCATTGTTAGAGGTGCTCACTTTTTCGTTTTTAATTCTTTCCTTGTTACAACTTTCACTCTTCTTAAATACATCATTTAAAACTAAATGTTTAAATATTTCATATCCATCATCTGAAGTCTTCTTTTTAAACCGTTATTCAGCGCCCAGCTATGTTAGTACCGTTCGAAACGCTGTTTTAAATATCGTTATTTTGGTGCCGTTACTTATTTTCTTGTTGCTAATAAATGTCTTGTTGAAAGAATGGTGGGATGTTTATGCTTTCGTTTACTTCTTCCTTCATTCCTCCGTTGTTTTGAATTGTTACTTCTAGCTACAGTGACATTTTTTTTTTGTCTTCTTGAATTCGCAAGTAGATTTTATTAGTTTACGATAGGTATTCCCAATAAACGCGGTTCTTGCCTTTTATTTGCTGTACCTAAGTACTTGTACTTGCCACGAGGAAAAAAGTATCGATATTTAGTCGTTGCAAGTGGGGAGACAAAACATAAACAGGCCACTAATGTACTTGCTTCAGAGTATTTCCGTCAAGTTTTATTCTTATCTTTACCCGTATCTTTCTCTTCCCCTGTGGGTTGTTAATACCTTAATCCCTTTGTCCCTGGGTTTATTATCATTTCCGAAGTCCAGCTGCCTTTCTTTTCTATTGCTCTCATTACTTCGTCTCCTAGAATGGTATTGTTCTCGTCATCTGTGATTCGTTTCTGGGTTCCTGATATTGACAACAACAACCGATCTTGTTCGACCTTTACGAAATTCGTTACTAAGCCTGCAGAAACAAGTCCACTTTCCGTGCGCTCCGTGCGACTCTCGGGGAAACCAGTGGGCAACACGAACCCATTCTCTTGAGACGAATAAACACGAGTCTGTCTAGTCTCTGTTAATTTGGTGAAGCGCAACTCACTTCTGCAGGCTTACTCATTATTGACGGTAGCACCACCACGACGAACTTCTGCGACCCAGAGCCTTCTTCATGTTTTATTGTTAGGCATTGAGATTCTTTATGTTTAACTCTAGTATATGGCTTAGAGACTATTATTTGGGCTAATACCATTTCGCTAATAACATCTTAAGCTTCAAGCATAGTTTTAGAGGCATCTACAGGAAGTGCTGTAGGAAAGCTGTGACAATAAATTGGTGTTTTTGCTGACGTTTAATCAGCCTGTTCTTCTCTTTCTAGATGATCTTTGGCGATTTCAAAGGTAAAAAATTATAACTACTGATTCATGTAACTTTCAAACTTACCTCTTGTGGTAGCCAATGGGGAATTATATACTTAAAAATACTTTAACTTTTAAAAGCTTTTAAAAGGTCACGTAAATTCAAAATGATTTCTATTCGTCATTTTTATGAAATATCCGATATCCAATTGTTTTGATCAATGTAAACTAGATCTTATAAAAGCTTACAACATATTTATACAAAGTACAGTACTTCTCTTTGTGAGAATTATCAGTATTATCCCGGAACTAAGTATCATAGCGAGTAACATAAAAAAAATTTGCGGTCAATGTTAATAATAAAACCGTAATCTGGATTTAGCCTTATCTAGAATCGAGATTACTCTGTATTATATATTATTTTCGCATCGTAAATAAGCGCCGAACCTGTCAACAAGTATATTTATTATTACGTTTCGAGTATATGGGAGCATGCGCATGCAGGTGAATTGAAACGAACACATAGACGTGTGCACATTAATTATATGCATTAATATAATACACGCTTAAACTGTAAAGATCAAGTCAAAATGTGAAAGCAAACAAAAACAAAAATAACTTCGTTGTAATAGCGAACCCAAGGACACAACATTGGAATATTGGTGAGCGACTAGAGCGAAATGAATCACAAATATATTATTCTCTCTATTAAAACTGCAGCGACGTAAAATGGGCGATCGAGCGCGAAATTCGTATTTCAGATGGTCGTCCCGTTCACTGTACGCGATAATATACAGGGCGGGGTAAAAACAAACAGACTCTTGATAAATATTTGAAGAAACGTAGGGGCGTTTTGTTTTGTTAAAGCATTTGAAAAGGCGTTTTACACACGTAAACAATGGTCTATAAGGTTATATTTCTATTTGATTTAAGTATTAGACAAGCTTCTTTTAACACTTCTATATTTAATTTGCCGTGTTCCCTCTAATTCTACATCTATATCGCAAAAGATCGATAGAGGTACACGTTTCTTATCTACTTCTTTGACAATGTAGAGTGGCCATCGTTGCCTTACTCTTGCTAAATCCACGTTGATTTCTATGTAGGGTATTTAGTTAAAAATTAGTTAATTGCATCCACCATACAGTATTCAAAGATATCGATGGGTGAGAATGAACGACGAGAGAGTGGTTAAATAGATTTGTAAGAGAAGCACTGATGGAAAGCTTAAGCGGGAAAAGACCTAGCAGAAAGGGGTCACTTAGAAAGAAGCCGAAACGATAGCACAGGATAGATTAAGGTCGAAGAAACCTCTACACCGCAAGGTAGAAGAGGACGGATTAAGTAACCTAAAGTAAATAGATAAATATGCAAATTATGATAGGGTACCTGATCTCAATTGTGTAAATTACATGAAAACCCAAAATAGGGATGAACAATGGAATAATTTGGACTAAAAAATAAAACTAAAAGTAAATAAAAGAATACAGGGACAGAATGTGAAATATAAACGTAAAATATACGTAGGTCTATAATGAACGCAAATAAAAAGAAAATCAGTCCGAAGAAAATTGGTCCGAGTCGTGTCGGCAACAATAACCCCAAAACAACAGACAAGATTGATTTTTATTATTCTTTTTCGGTAATTTTCGAACGTTTTTGAGATCATACATCATACATGGCAAAGTTACATTTTGCACTAATTTTTACGCTAATTCCGCATCACCCTATGTAAATGATGCTATCAAACAAAGTCTTATTTTTCAAGATAAACGTATCACTCGTTTATAAGCACAGCGAGCCTTTTTATTATATCTCTTCATGGGATACGGCTGTCGCAAGATTCATCCGTCATATGTGTACAGAAGATATATATGGCGTGATGTGAGGTTATAAATGTTAACAAGTGAAAAAGAGAAAATGCCAAAAAATGGGGCAAAGCGGTAATATTTTTGAAAGTTTAGTGAAAATAAATATTTATGTGTTCAATTAAAAAAAAAACAAACAATCCAAATTAGCGCTGAAAGCGATGTGTGTCTCTTTCTCAAATATCATCATGCGTGATCAGCGGAAATATTATTCCATCTCAAGCATCGTAGCTGCAATAATAATAAAATTAGCAACAGTAACCTGTATAACAACTTAATATTATTCATAGTAACTCGTAAGGATTTAGTTAAAGGAAGAAAATTATTTGGTTCAAGAAAGTATTACTTATGTGTACATGAAATAATTTCCTCTTCCAAAAAGAGAATGCCAAGTGTAATTAGTGAAAACCAAGTTAAGTTCGATCAACCGGGACAGTATTAGGTAACACAATTTCGGTGTTGAGTAATCGCCTTCTAGTATTGCTGAAAAACAAATTCAAGGATGCAATTAATAACCAACGCATTCTATCGCATTGAACGCTTCCGAGAATCTTAAACAACTTCCTTATACAATCATACACAGATAATTTAAAAATACATAAATAGATGTACTTGTTATGCATGTAGCTTAGATAAATAAAACAAATATCAAGGCGAAATATTCTTTTTTTCTAACTAAAATAAATTAAAACACTAATTGTGGATTTTTTGTTTTTTGCAAAAAAATAAAAATTGCAAGAAAACAATTTCTGATGCGTAAAAATCATTACACTAACGATTCAACTTGAATGCAATAAATAACGCACGTAACACCGATGGTAAAACTTACTGTACCATTCTGCATATATATCGCACACTTCGGCCAGCTGTTGCGTAGCTTGTGTAAGGTATGACCATGAACAGACGATTACCAAAGAGTAGAAAGTGTAATGTTAATTCGGGATAATGAACTTGGTGAAAAAATACGTGGTAATGCGGCATGTCCATGTCCGAATTTCTACAATCGTTCTCTTCGACATTCATTTCTTTTTTCGGCACTTTCCTCTTTCCAAATGAACGATCTTTTTTTATGGCGTGGGATTCATTAGCATCCAGTAACGGTCTCTAATTTGCACGAGTATACTGCTAGCACGATATGCAGACAACCATCATTCGCCATTTCGAGGACCGTTTCTAATAGATATTATATTAGATGCTATTGTTGGAGTTAATTTGCTTTGTAATTTTATTTGGGAAAAAATGTTGGATGTTAATTGACGCTAGCTAAAATAACAAGAATATTTTCTTTATAATTATATCGATATAGTTATTGCATTCACAATTACTTTGATCCTAAAGATTTATTCTCGTGAACTTGACATGTTTAACATCTTCGAACCTTCAAGTCTCATTTGGAAACCATTTTAAAGAAGAGGCCATCTAACACACAAATTTAGACAAACGTTCGTTGATGTTAGTACTGAAGCAACTCTCTTAGAAAGGTTGATAGAAGAAGCTGAAGTAAAACGTTAGAAGCTTCTATTAACCATGAGCTTCTTCGATGCTTTCAAAATACTAGTTCCTTCATGGTCTCTTTTTGACTCGAATTTTCGTCCTCCCAGGAAAGCTGTCAATTTCGGGAAGAGATGGTAGGCTAAGGGAGCTAGATCTGGCGAAGGCGCAGGATGCGGAAGTAAGCTCGAAATACCTTTTTCTTAGTAATTTCAGAGAGTTTCTCTGTCCAAAAGCGATGAATAGTATTCTTCAGTAACGGGGTTTACCATTCCGATCGAGGGAATTCCCTTTGCGTCCCAAAAAGCTGACGCCAGCATCTTTTCCGCGGATGGAACGCATTTCGTCTTTTTCAGGGCTAGTTCGCCAAGTGCAATCCATTGCCTTGACTACTGTTTAGTCTTCGGGATATAGTGATGCAGACAAGTTTCAAAACGACGCAAAAACTGAAACGTCGGCAGACATTCGCAAGCGAATTCGCCTTTGCTCTGGGGCGAGCAAACGCTCCTGCTATCTCGCGCATATATTTTGCGTGTGCAATTCTTTATGCAAAATGAACTGACACCACTCGGTTGAGATGCCTGTGGCTTTAGCTAAATCGTGCACTTTCACCCGTTTGTCAACTAATATCAAATCATGGACTTTATCGATGATTTCAGGTGTCACAGCGGATTTCGGGGCTCCAGAAGGTGCTTGATTCGTCTCGCTTAAATTCATTTACTGTTGAGTGCTTGGTCGGGCACTTTCGTAAGAAGAACATGAGTCACCCAATGTAGGTAGAAGCCTCTTTTTCCTTCGATGTTTTTCTTCCAGAAAAAGGAATTGAATCACACCAAGCAACTGTGGATTATAGACTTTTTATACACAAAACCCCAAAATGTTATAATTTTTACGTCCCAAATTGTACTAAATATTGCATAGCAAGAATCTAAATTTAAATAAAAAAAAATTGTAAGCTCAAAAAAAATGAAAATGCCATAACTTTGGTTACTGAATAGCTATAAGTAACATATTTGATCAAAGAAACAAGAATTGGTTTGTTAACTCTAATTAATCTTCCTGAAACACGATAAACCATATTAATTCGTTACTGCATATTCAAATACGTTCCACGAATCTAGCGACTAGGATTTTACTTGTTTTTTTCTTGTAATTCTGTGCAAATGTATGTACATTTATATTACGCATATGTGGATACTCCAGCTGGAATATAAAAATTATATAAGTTCCACTATAGGGGCAAAATAATTAGCTATACGTATAGCTCATACGTACGCTTACCTAATGTACTATTATTATTATTGTGATTTCTAATAACGAAGCTGTGGAAATGTTAAAGTTAGACGTTGTTAACTTGGTGGTACCATGTTGTACGTACATGCGTATTAATGCATGGATATTTCATTGTACTTGCTATAACTGGCCAAGGTTATAAAGTCAATAACCAAGCGTTTGTTTATTTATTACACTAACGCGCAAAGGATACTTGATGGAGTGACTAGAAATTCAATTTATGTAAAGTGATTAGAGGTTCTCTTTCTAAGCAGTGCACTACGTCGGAGTTAAGAAAACAAGCAAAGAAACGAATAATGTGGGATTTGATTCGATATGGGATTTCCTTCGTTGCTTGTTATGGGGACGGCATGGATGTGGAATCGTTTGGATGGATTGACGTTGTCAAATTTTTGCTTCAAATATGCGGAGCAATCCTTTCAATTTTGCTCATTAATATTGTGCACCAATCAACAACTATTCTGTTGGTAAAATTCAAAGAAATTTACGTGAAGAATTTTCATATTTGCAATTTCCGATTGTCTCACTTTTCATAAGGAAAAAACGCCTATTCAATTGTTAATGTTGTTTGTAAGGAAGGAGTAAGCATTGCAAAGATCTGGGTCATTTCATGACGTAGTAATTTAATCTTTCCTGTTCATCCAGAATATAATCAGGAAGCCTATGATCTGGAGCTCCTACTATGAGGTGTGCTCTAACTTAAATCTCTTCATCGAAGAAGGGAAGCAAATAATATCGTGGAAAGTGTTAACATATTAAAAGCTCTTTGAATTATTGTTTGCTCTGTCTCTTGCCAAGAATACGTGTGTGCGTAGGTTCAATAGCATTCATCTACAGGGTGTTAGAGAAAAATGCTACAAAATGCGAGGGAGTATTGTACGGGCCAGAATACTCACTCAAAAGTCTTAACGAATACAGGTCTGTAAACGGACGGTTTCAACGATATATTTTACGTTAACACAATCTCTTTTATTATGCATAAGTAAACAAACAACGAAGGCAAAAACTCAAATAAAGCTTGGATTTCATCATGGTTAATTATAGGCGTAGCCGACGCTGAAGTTTTCAAATACATCCAAGGAATGTATTAAGAAGGAACCATATATGGTCCTTTTTAAACATTTGTATTTAGATTAAGAATATTAACCAATTAACAACGTAATCATCTCAAATTTTTACATATCATGATTACAATGCAAATTTGGAAGCTCTTTAAGGAAACTCCGTATACGCCTTGTATACATACAAATATTTCAGATAATATTTAGTCTTAAGCAGCGTATTATATTAGAATTCAATCCTTAACAAGGCCGTTCAAGGAAATCTATAGTCCACAATATAATACTGTTGAAATGCGAGCTATTACATATATAAAATAACACATAACAACCTTTAAACTGCGTTCTTTACAATTCGCCAATATTTATGCGCATTGATTAATAAGCAGAGTATTTACAATAAATATACGGAGCTTTTAGCCTTCCAAAAGTAAATTCCGAACGATCGTACACAGTCTGTTTGTTAAACCGAAAATACCGCATACTAGGTTACAAATGGCGCGTATATCGGGGCAATGTGGACCTTGCTTTCACGAAAACACAACAACAGGCGGGCGCGAAAACGAAATTCTTGACATAAATATTATTTACACCTTCAATTGTTTATTGTCTATTTCGAAGATTGATTCCGTTACCGTTCGGTTCTCTCTGTTCTTTATGACAATCTGTCGGCTCGCTTCTAATTAGAAATATGCCGATGTGCTGTTTGGATGGATGTAATTAGTGTCGTACATGAAAGAAATTGCGCGGTGGTAGAAATATTTTCCGCTGATTCATGTAGATTGAGTCATGTTGCTAACAATGCGAATTCAACTGTGTAACTAGGTATGGTACTGTTTCTAGATCAAAACGTGATTGGTGATTCTCTTTTAAAGGATTTACCTTTTCATTTGTTGAGGGGACACCGTTGTTATCGATTTATACTAATATGTTACTTTAAATAAATTTGGAAATGGAAGTTAGGCAAATTGGATTAAATCTGGCCGGGTTATTGTGTGCTGGTTCAATTTTTCTATTGGTTATTGGAAAGTGCTGGCCATTTTCTTTGTATAAAGTAACTCTTGTACGCGCTTTCAAGAAATTTTTTTTGATGTGGCTAATCAATTAGTTCACGTTTGGAAATTCCGTAACTCTATAAGAGTGAGTAAGTGAGCGTGGGCAATGTAACATATTTTCGAAGATGTTTTAGCAATTTTCCAGCTTTAAGCAAAAGCAAAGCTTTACTTACCCGTTCTTTTGTTATTGGCGATTAAATGTGACTTTCTTAAATAATTTGGATACAAAACACCAACAATGACGTGAACTATGCTTTGGCCTAGCTCATCCATTGTTTGGTCTGCGCTCAATCAGTAGTAATTGTCTCATAAATCGCTTTCCATTTTTGGGAGAGTTTTTTTCGTAACGTTAACTCGACAATCAAATTTAATAAAAATAAAAACGAATTCTGGTAATACCCAACTAAAAGATAAATAGTAAACACCTTCGCGACTAAATCTTGCTTCATCAACGAACAAGATTAAAGATAAAATTTTGCCCTTAATTTGACGGCTCTACGGTTAACATTCCGCACAGCTGAGCTTATTTTTCTGGTGTTTATTCTCGGATTATTTTCTACTATTTGCAAAATAACTTCTTCGTTTGCAATAGTACGACGAACAGTTACCATTAACTATTAATTCTGCTTTTTTAAAACAGCCATCCTGTGCACGCTCAATAAATGTTTTAATACTAGGAACATGTTTAGTGGATATCTCCCTCGATAGATGCGTTGAGCTTCGAAAGAATTTTAATTAAAAAAAAGGAAGTTTTCTAAAAAAAACTTTTAAGATCCCATATCTTGAAAGCAAAAGGGTTACGGACATTAGCGTATAAGATCTATTTTTATTATTTTATGGTTCTTTTTATTAATTGGAGAGATCATACAGGTATTTTGTTCATTAAACTTGCCAGCTTTTTATCAAGCTGCAATTCGTTTTGTTGTCTCAGATAGCTTTGAAAAAAAGAGGGCTTGGATCCTGATTAATCAATTTCAAGAATACATCAAGAACAAAATCAACAATCTAATAATTTAAATTCTCCTGCATTTATGCTCTGAATAACCAGCTTATTAACAGGAATTAATCAGGATGTATTCTCATCAACGAGTATTCTTAATCTCCACCTAAGGTGCATGTGAATCATCACCTATTTATCGAAATAAGCATAGCAAGCTGCTAGTTAGTACTTAACGCGTGTAACACACATAACACTTGTATTCGCATATTGTCGTATGTACGTATTTATAGAACATGTGACACCAATGGACTGGTATTTTTATCATTTCCGATGGCGTCTTGAACTTGTAAGCCCGCTATCCTAAAAAGTAAATCATGATTTCCGTCTTTGCCAGAGCCGCGTAAGGTTTCAATCTGGAATAAACATAAATTTCCTCCTGTTAACACATTAGATATAACGTTATCACTTATCACTATTATTCGTCGCTGGAAATTATCACGTGGTACACCAGAAATACAGTATCGTACAAATTGTTAGATGAACATGCGTGTTTGTAAATGCATGTAAGTCGACGCACATATCTAAACCCAACGACCAGGCTACACTGCAATTAATTCAAATAAACATGTGCAAGGTCTGCGCGTATTTACGTGTTATCAGCGGGGCTTAGTTATGAATACCATCGTCTTCTTGTTAGCCTTGTTAGCGCGGATTTTTCAAGAAACGTATCGCTTGCAGATAGCGCTCGAGATGTATTTTATCCGCCGCTCGTATAACATTTCCCTAAATACGTTATGTATTATTACAACGAATATGCGTTATCCTTTATCCTTAACCTTTTTATCGATCAAGTTTATTTCGTATCCTAAAATAATATCGGCGAGAGAGCGTTACACAATATTATGGTAACACGATTGGCTCGTTGAATAATTAATTGTCTTTTAATCGGTGTGATATGGTTTTTATTGTTCGTCTTTTTTTTCCTGGAGAAAGATAAATGTGCATCAAACAAATACTTGTTATACGAGATGATTCAATTTATTTTCAGTTAAAATTAAACTTGGTTAATATCTGTTGGGTAAGTTGGAACCATAATTTAACTAATTATTTTTGAAAAATTTGACGCCCTTGACACAACAGCATTGTTGTCATAGAACAAGGACGTCCCGCAGGGCCTATTCAAGCATTTTTTAGCAATTGCACCTTCTAATTTGAGGATAAGGGTAGGCTACGAGGGTAGTTTTAAAAGGTTCTAATTTCAGCATGAGGCTGACGTTGAAACGTAGATTTTAAAATTTCAGTGTTAATCGACGTTAATGTTTCTATAAAAATGGGAATCAGTCCGTTGTATTCTAGTATTTTGTACCAACGTGGGAATTAAACCTCGTTTATCGAATGAAGGTATTGGCGCAAAAAAGTTAACCGTGCTTTGTGTCCTAAGCTTGCTCGCTTAAGACCAAAAAATGCATTTGAATAAAGATTTCCAAAGCGCTGTTGAAGCAGTTTAAGCGAAATAAGACGGAATTTTGTCGTCGATTAATAATTGTTGATGAAACATCTGAAGCCAAGGCAGTAGTCTGCGAAGGGTGAATCGGTTCAGAAAAAGACGAGACTGTTCCATCAGCCGGGAAAATAAAGACAAATGTGTTTAGAGATAGTCATGAAGTAGTGTTAATCGACTCTCGAAAAAGAAAAAATAATACTTGGATTGTAAACTACCAGGCTGCAGGCAATAATTGCGGAAAAAACGGTCGAATTTGAACCAAAAGAAAATTTTATTGTACCAAGACGAAGCACGATCTCATATTTTAACGATCGCTATGGCAAAAATTCACGAATTGAAAGATACAAACTTTTTCAAAATGTTAATTGTCTGACTTGGTTGTCCACTTTACAGTCCGGACTCGGTACCAAGTGCCTATTATTTCTTCCCTAAATTAAAGAAAGAAACATCTGAAAGGACAGCGTTTTTCTTCGGATAAATATGCGGTGGTGGAACAGTATTTTGGACGGTATAGATTTATTAGAATAAGTGTGTGACCGATAGTGGGATATGTTAAAAAATATTTTTTAAATATTTGTTTCGTGCTAAGGCAGCCACGTGAATTCCGTATTTGTTTATATATTCCTATGTGCCAAGAAACCGCTACCAAATACGCGAATGTGAACAAAACCATTTGGAAAAGTTCCAGTTTATTCTACCAAATTCATTTTTCTCTAATCCACAACGCAACAAATTGAGTTTTAAAATATTTCAAACACCTCTGTATCTAAAATTCGTAGTCAGTCGCGTCCTCTTGCCTTTAAATTTGACCTACATACGATTTTCAAGCATGCGCTTTACTGATGGAGTACTTTAAAATCGAATGAAATTACAGGATAATTATCCCATTCTTTTTGCCATATAGAAGCGTCCGTAATCTTTAGGTTTGACCTACTTATTTACCAACGAACCCGTTACTTATCAGTGCAGGGCCAAAACTGCACCCCCAATCGATATGAGGAGAAGAAGACGATCTCGTCTCTCCCATACTAACCATAATCATCTTCTCAATGGACTCGAAGCGACCCGACCTCGCGTTGCCTCCTATTCCTACCGGGGGTAATTGGATAAATAATAGCACGCGATGTTCAAGGAATTCCTTCGGTCTGCGCGAGGTAGAATCATCCCCGCGTGGTTCGACGTCGTCGTCGTCCTAACCGTCGGTCGTCCCAGTCGTACGCCGACTAAGAATCGGCGACGCATCAAGTCTCTCTGATCTATATTTACAATACGGGGGCGTCGACGCCGTATCCAGGCAACAGCGGAGGTCATTGACACGCGCGGCCGGTTCCACAGTTCCCGTATTCTTCTCTCGACGACTACTACTACTACTACACACACTTTGGGGACCCGATTTCCGCATTGCTTCGGTCGCAGCTTGCGTTGGGCGCGATCTGCGAACAGCAGCGCGCTGCCCGTCCTAAGCTGTGTGTATCGTATCCACACATGTGTACGTATGTATGTGTATAAATGTATGCGACGGTTTGTGTGTAAATGCGCGTGCTAAATAAAACAAAAGGCGAACTCGAGCGCGCGCACGCGGGAATACAATCGCGGATACGCTGTCGACCGAAAGATTTGGACCAAAAAAAAAAAACAATTTCAAATTGAGAGAAATATTGCGTTAACTGCATTTTCTTAGTATAAAAATTGCGATTATTTGATGATATTTACTTGCGAAGAGAATATGAACATAATCCAACCAAGAATATGAATTTCTCATTCAAATTGTTTTAATTTAAAAAAAACATTTTTTACATGTTTGACCGAACATTGGCTCGCAACGTTCTCACATGCTTACTTGATCTTTGGGCGAACTACCTACTTTTGTCGTGTACCGGCCTTTAACAAACATTCCCTGAAAATTGGGTCAGTTGTTGTCAGCCGATCCTGACGATTCATGTTTACAACGTTTGGCAACTACACCGACTGAATTCCTTCAACATCGACTTGCTTATGTTATTAAAGTGTTTACTGCTAAGAGTAGTTTGATTATCTTTTCCCAATTGTCGACCAACGCTTAACTGATTTTGCTGACTTAGAGCCATATGATCCCCAACATTAAAAAAATGCCATTGGTTTTGTATGGTCTACGGACTGTGGTCAACCGTTACGGATATTGCGCCGACCGTACGACGTTGTGCCAACGGAAGGCCAATCGTCAGCCAACTAAATGTGTTACTAGGGACAGAATGCAGAACATTTTTGGTCTTTCAGAGATGTTGTTAACTTACACAAGCCTTCTCCTGAATCGGAGCGCAGGTCGTATTCTTCGCAATAATGATAATTTTGCTGTTATGTTATTTGTACCAAATGATACCAAAACATCAAGTAGCCTATTCTCATATCACACTGATGGTACCAGTAATGCTTGAAGCATTGTCTCTCAAAATGGCAATTTCTGGAAGGCTGTCCTTGATTTCCTTTATGAAAACAAAGAAGGGTACCATACGATGGGGGCTAGTAATATTAGAAGGTAGATAAGTGCTTTTAGCCCTTTACGGCTAAGGGCCAATGAATACTTGATATACGTAAGACACCCCAAAGGTTCCAGGAGTTATGACAAAAGATGTAGTTTATAATCCAGTCAGACTGTATAACACATGAAACAAGAATTTTCTAAGATTGCCAATTACTTTGCAATGCTTTAAATACTAAAATAACCTCTGAAAAAATATTTTTTTAAATATGTATAATTCGAAAGTGAGCTTAAACTATTGCATGGTAGTGTATATGATGAATTAGCGCGGCTTTGGACTGCGACAGCTTCGTTGGTGGTATTTTGGTTATTTAGGTTGCCGCTGACTAGTAAGGATGCTAAGTATCGCTATCCACTTCGACGGATCAGCAAATCAATAGCTTTGCCATTATTAATGCAAAGAAGAGGAAAAATATTGAATCTAGTGAATGAAACGACTTCCGCATGGATTTCTTCGACTCTCTCGAGAGAATTATAAAAAAAGTATTTAATAAACAGCTACCCCAAAAAAGGAAAATTATAATGGTGTTAGCTATATACAGGGAAAACAAACTATTAGTAGAAGATCATAACAACTGAGAGATAATAACAATGGCTAACGATCCGGCTAATCAAATTTGAGAAATAGAAGCGCAAGTCGATGTATCTAGGTCCGGTCGCCCAGAAAATCACATGTCGTTCTTCTACGTTGAAATCAAGTTCTATTCGGATTTAATGTGTTTTGCGGCACAATGGAAAGTCAATTAATCGGATCTGTTACGTTCAATAGAACTTTAACCGCTCAACATCATTTAGAAATTCTCCAAACATCCTTTGGCAAACAGCACTGGGTACCAACGAGATGGCTTCCTGGACCATAATTTATGAAACCTAGTACATTGTTTAATTGACCGATTTGATAATAAGCTTATGCTCGGGGCCCAGCCAGATCAGCGGATCTAACGCCTCTTAATTTTTTCTGTCGGGTACGTCAAAGAAAGAATGTGGAAACAATTACAATATGACGTCCATTTAGCTTAATAAGGAAGTTGGTACGAGTTTCTCAAACGGCTCAATATTGAATTCTTGTTCAATCTCAATTAGTTCTTAGTTCTTCTGATTTAAAATCTGTTGAACGATTTTAAATCAGCACATAAAATTGCAATACATCGCCCATTTAACTAATTCTCCATCTTCACACTTATACATATCTTCAAAATGTAGATTCATAACATGCGGCGAATGTCCAACTCGACAAATCGACCGATTACCTAACTAAAACAAATTAATAAATGTTAGATTATAGAAACGCTAGACTTGCTCTGCTTCGTACCATACACGTAACTGTCAGGAAGAATCGTGAGAATATGTAAAATTCTCGGAATCAGGTAACCGTAACTGGTAAAGGAATCAAACGTATTTACGTTACGTGAAAGTACGTTGATATTTACCTTCGAAAATTCATGTTACATGTTACATAATGTTCAGCTCGCATAGACACAGTGCTGCTGCGCTATACGAGAAATAAAATAAATGTACGCTGGAGCTTTTGAAAGTTAATTGTTTTATTTATTTGAAATGAAACAGCTTGAATTTGCCTATGTAGTTACATATCGAAGAAACTATTCAAGCTTTTTTTTAATTCTTTACAGCCATAACAAGCTTGAAATAAAACATTTGGCGAAGTGAGCGGAATGTACAGATACGCATCTGAAAGATTTCCTGTAGCACCATAATTAACCCCGCACGAGACGCCATCAAAGCACGCCGTGATTACATCATAACGAAACAGTTCAGCTTCCTAAAGTTTACACGACTCTGCATTCTCTCTAATTTTCTATCTTCCTCGTGTTATTTGCAGTAGTAGAGAATTTCCTTCGTTTCATAGGATTATATGTCACATAATACCATGTCTTAATGATTTTAAATGTTTCTAGATTTTCTTTTCTTGATAATTTTGCGTCGCAAGTTGTTTGTTGCTAGCTGTACATGTAGAACTTATTTTAAAAGTATGCATTTCACATATTTGGTGGTGAATAAAAAGAAAATTGATAGTTGATGAGTGGATCCTAAATCTATTCTTATAACATTTCTTCTTCTCAACATTTCAACAGTTAAATCTTTGTTGCAAATGAGGGTTAGTTCTCAAGTTTAATTGTAACCTATCGTCCAGCAAACGGCAGTCTAATAACGGAACAAAATAATATATTTGTTAAGATAACTACTGAAAAAAAAAATATATACAGATGGGCTTGGTAGGTTGTTCCTTTTGAATGAAAATTCTTCAAACGGCTTTTTCCTTGTTATGAATTCTCATTAAAGGCACGGTTTAACATTATATTGAAACCTACCCTAATAAGTTAGTACCCAAAGTTGAATTTTCAAAATCAACGCAGAATTTAGGTTTGTCAATTGGTTCTTGTGGGGAGAGTTGTAAATGAAGGATTGCATTGTGAGCAACTAGATAGAATTTACGAAATAATGAGCACTTGTTATCCTGCGCCAGCCAACAGAAACACATCAGGATAATCAGATCCTGTTCGGCGCAAGAAAATTTTCAAAACATGCAAGGACATCCCCCACCCAGTCCAGATATTGTTCCATCTGATGGTGGGTTGTTTCGTTCAATGGTATATTTCTTGTGCAGTCGCAACTTTAACAATTTTGAAGAAGTAGAAAAAAGAGATTTTATTGCTTCTAAACTAGCAGAGTGGGATTGACATCAAAAACAGCTTTTATTCTCGCATAAACTTGCAATGGCCGATGTCTTTCGGTGGTCAAAAATTAAATTGTCTTTGGACAAATTTGCTAGCACAGATTCCATTAAAAATTGATGCTTAGAAAGTCTGAGATTAATGACCCTTTAGCTGTTAGCTTCTTAAAGAGATTCGTTGATAAAATTAACTCATCATTGCTTCCAAGAGCCTCTTCTTCTTAAAAACGTAATAAATTCCATACAAACGAACGAAATTTACTCAAGAATTTTAATAAATACCATATTACATACGCCTTCTATTTTTAGAAAAAAAAAAGACATTTTTACATAACGATTAGCGATGCTGGTTCGCACGGATTCTTACGGAACTACTTTTTGCGGGGTGAAAGACCAGCTGACACGTTGATACTAGACGAGAGCATTCTACGGCACCAAGGACGATGGAGGAGCAGGAAGACGCGGGAACGAAGAATGGGATTCGCCCGCCGTTGCGTCTGGACGCAGCCGTCCTTGGCCGTGGCATTTTGCCTAATCAATACGCATTTCACGTGTTTAGTCCTTTTCCGCTCACTAGGGCATACTAGATTTGAGGCAATCGTTGTCGAGGTTTTCGTTGTAATTTTCTATGGATTAAATTCTGTTTTTTTTTCTGCAAACCTCGGCGTCGGAAGTAGTTTTAATGGATTTTCCCGTTTCCACTTTTTCAAACTTCTTTTGAAGTGTACTGAAATAGTACATTGAGTTCAAGGGTATTCGCGGATCTCGTAGAACAGTGATTTGCAAACTTGCTAACAGAAAAAATTTGCGTGATAAAGATTTTCAGAGACGTGAAATCACGCAATGTGTAAGTGAACTAAATAATTGATGGATGTAACATTTGCAGTCTACATTTGTTTAAGCAAAAAAGAACACACGCAAGAATTGCACTCAATAAAAACCAGTTACTGCTTGTTATGTGTTCAAAAATGATTATTTTGTGGCGTCATTTTGGTTACCTACATTTGCAATCACATGATTACAAGATGAATCCAAGAAGCATCCGCCTTCTTAGCGGGTAACGCGTGTTCAAGTATTAGACAAAATCCTTTATATTTTATCAGTGATTTATACGCAGAATTCCAGTTATTATTAGATTTTTCCCCATTAATTCTATCGACGTGTTCCAATGGTAATGCGTCATCTTTTCCGCACAACAACAACACGTTAACATATTATTAATATTCTCTTCGGTTTAATTGTTGCGGCTACTTTTTACTGAGACCTTGACATACAAAGTACAACGGCGTCACCTATACTTGTCGTCACCACCAGCTAAGTGCTATGTGCTGCAAGTTTCAACAGCTCGCAACATGCATAACGGTGCGTTAATTTTCGTTATGAAGGCCTTCCTTTTGCAAAATTCAGATATCCCCTATTTGTTTGTTTTTTTAAAGTAATTTGTTTATGGAACAGAAGTCGAAGAAAAAAACTCAGGAATTTCATTTCGCGCTTTTGGCAACCGCCTACGAGCTCTGGTCGCTTACAAAATCTTGACATACGGTTGGCATTTTGTCGTTCGCGCAATGTCAGCTTGCGTAAGGCCTCTGGCGCGCTTGTCGCTGTTTACTCGCTGTTGTCGATTCTCGTGATAGCGACCGTACGGATAACGCAATATTCAAAAAGCTCTTTTCAAGGGTTCCGTAGGACACCGAATGCGGTCATTGAACCTGTTACCCTTCTAATATTTTATCCGTGTATCGTTCTCGTGCAAATGAGGGCTTTTTCTATGTACTTATGTGCAGGAGAATTGCTCGCTGTATATAATATGTACTGGAAGAAAAACTTTGACTTGATGGTTGGCTGAGGAAGGGGGTCGTAAGCTAGAGTTGGAAGGATTCGATTTGTTTGAAGGTGCTTTGAGTAATGAATAGGGGTAAGTCCAAGCTTGTTAAGATCAAACTTCATCTACTTAGATGTAGGGCATAGGATGTTAATGAAAGCTATGGCGTACGTTGATCTTAATAGTATGCTGGTATTTTTTGAAGAATTGGCAATTTACCCACAATGATTAGAAGAAAAAAATGCGTTTTTCTTCAAATCTCGCGAATGGTTGAAATAACAATAAGATATAAGATTTGATGCCAGACAGAATCTTTGGAGGACTTGATAAATAGTTAATATTAAGAGTTCTTTTTGATGTTCACTCGAATAGAGAAATCAGAACTTCACGTATATTACTCTGTGAAGATGGCTTTCAATTAAACATCATCCCAGTCTGAACTTCTTTAAATCAAAAGATTGTTTGAAAAAGATTAACTCCCACAAACATGGCAGAATCTCTTCATCATGGCTACCAATCTTCAAGCAACTCTTTTTGAACATCAAGAAAATATTTATTCCTGAGGCGTTCGGAATCTTACAAACATCTTTGATGTCCCTGTGACTGGGCATCCCAAGCAATATCCCAAGAAAGTTAAATATTAAATTATCTGATAATAAAACAACGAAGATCTTCCTTTCTAATTACTCATCAATTACTCATAAGCGCGATGTAACAACAATAAGAGAAGAAAAAGCAAGACACCACATCAACACACGAGTTCTCAACCCATTAATTTTCCTTTTCTAACGGAGCTGGTAGATAGCGATTTATGTAACCGTAGCATTTTACTTCTTGTTCTTTTTTTTTGTATACAAACGCGTCCGTACGCCTCTCTAACGGTAGGCACACACCGTTAATCTTCGACGTATGCAGCATTCTCTATAGATGGAATAAAGAACACAAGTGAAAGTAGGAAATGATGACGAAACGGTTTTATTTTTTGAAAGTGAAATTTTAATGGTACAACACACAGGTCGCGGTACAGAAGACATTCATTCGACACCGTTATACACTCAATGGCGTGGTGAGAATTTCACTTAAAAAGCCTGACGTATATCTATGAGGAGCTATCATATGAAAATTGGTTTAAATTCCCGCTGAATGTTTTTACTTTTTTGAAATCTAAGAAATTATACAACTAGGCGTTTCTCCTACAATGTAAGATTGATGTCGCGATGACCATTTTGTAATGGACAAAGGCCCATGTTTTTCTATGCCAACCCAACGTAATCATCTTTTTTCTTATTAAAATGAAGAAATAGTTATGATATGAAAGACCTTAGTCTGGGAGTGTTGCGAGCTCGGAACTTGATCCGAAACCGATAACTTAAGGAGTTACCTGTGACATTTGCCTTAGATGAGGGATAAACTAATACAAGCTTCACCTAAAATATTTCCATTAACCTCCAGAAAGTTCATTTTTGTAAGTATCTATGATCCCTTAGAGCAAGCGATTATTGGTTCTGATAGAAGTTTGTCTCCTTCATTAAAATTTAGAGATACCAACTGTGCTAATCAAAATTCTTAACGATCTCTAAGTAAAATATGAAAGCAGAATAAGTAATCGTCGCGTATTTCTTTGTCATCTCCATAGGAAGATATTAAATACATCATACGTGAAGTATCTGCGATTCACGGTCAGCCAAGGCGAACCAAGGAACGTTGTCAACAAAAGCCTTATCTCGCCTAATACCACTAAATCTCAATTTAATTTTTGCTTTCAATCCCTTCGTTAAATCGTCAAAATGCATACATGCCCGCACTGCGCGAGTTCTTAGCGATCTCTAAGTAAAACTTAAAACTATAATAAAGAATCGTGGCATATTTCATTCCTCAAGGAAGCTGTAGATATATTGTGAACCACGTGTGATTCACGGTCAATTAAAGGTAAGCAATGGCGATTTTCCGCGAATCGCACGTGGTTCACGGGGTAGGAGCGGTGTCAATAAAAATGTTATCTCGCCTAGTATCGCCGCGGTGTCGTTCGTTTCTAATAAATTTCGCGATGAAATCTGGTTTCGTAACCATCGCACTAACGAGCAAGCAAGCAAGCAGGCAAGCAATGTGGTAGGCTATAGCGGAGGTCGTCGGCCTCCAATCCAATTCCAGTGTTAAAATTATTTTCCACGTTGAACTTTCAGTTTTGCCTGATCCGCGCTCTGTAGGCACCTCCATAAGAGAGTACCAATATGTGGATACTGCCCGGTCGAGAGACGCAAGGCACAAGTTATAAACCCGATGTAGGTCAACTTTCTCTTTGCACAGAGAAGTGAAACTGCCGTTTGATTTTTTCGCATGCACACAATTCAGGTGAATAACCTGCGCGCAAGTATTGTATTTTATACGGCTGTCGTTGCGTAACGTCTATTGCCCTCGCGATAGGTTGCTCCTACAGGCCCCTTCTTTGCATCCGCGTCTTGAAGGTGTCCTTCCTTCTCGGCCCGGTCGAAGAGAGCCCGCGACACCGGGGGAGGATCGAGAGACTTGACTTCTAAACTCCAACTTGTTCCTATGCGATCATCAGATAGAAGGCTTGCATTGCTAATATATGTTGGTATGTATAAATAGCACGCGGGGACCTTTTACGAGGCGTACTTACGTACGTGTTGCATGGACGTCGTGCATGAAAGTCGACGACCAATGTTAAGGTGCGCGATTTCCACATAATTCTAAGCTTGCAAAAAAAAGCGAGCGTAGGAGAAACACTTATTGGAAAGTATATTAATGCGTTTACATGGCGATCCTACGACTGTGATTATAGGAAATAGTTTTTAAACCATTCAAGTCCTTTTGGACTTTTTGGATTTTTTGATATCAAATCCAAGTAACATTTTTTACATAGTTCTGTAAATCTAAAGAACATTCTTTCGGCATTACTTTTAATTAGGAGAATCTAAGGTACTACGGAGCACAAGAGATCGATTTACTTTTTTAATAAATTGGATATGTTGGAAATGACAAAAACTACTTTTTGGAATGTTTCTTGCTCATATGTGCAGTTGTCAGTAGATTTATTAATAAACCTAATTAGAAACTTTCATGGTAGGAGTAATTAGCTGGTCCTGCGGAACAATGAAGAAGATCGAACTGAAAATTTTATGTCAACAAGAGACCGCACTGCACTTGTATCTTTCCCTTCCCCAGTGGGTTTATTATCATTTCCGAAGTAATTTGGTTACGCCCAGTTGCCTTTCTTTTCTTTAATCTTTCTGTTGCTCTCGTTACTTCATCCTTTAGGATCCTGCTATTTAAAACAACAACCGATCTTGGTCTTACTTTCCATGCGCTGCACAAAATTAGCAGAGACTAGACAGACTCATGTTTTGTCGACACTCGGGGAAACCAGTAGACAACACAAACCCATTCTCATAAGACGAAAAAACACGAGTCTCTCTAGTCTCTGCTAATTTCGTGAAGCGCATCGATCAACCGTACCAGTCTTCTTCCAAATCTTACTCTTCTCTCCTTCTGAATTGTGGTGTCAAATCGTATCGAAAGCTTGGAAAATAGACAACAACACCATCCTAACTGCCTCCCTATGTTCGCGATTCTGATTGATTTCGACAGATGGAGCAACTGTTTTTTTTTTCAGTTTTTTCATTTGCTTTTGTTCTACATTTACTCGTAGCGAATTTCTATCTGATTGCTAATCCCATATTTTCAATCCCATCTAGGAACTTATAGAGTAGTCACCAATGATTTTGATTAATGGTTTATTATTATTAAAAATCGCTTCTTCGATGAAGTTTGAATCCTCTATTTTTTTTATTTTTATTTAATTTTGTTTTCGAAGAAGGAAAAGAATATCTGCCAGAAAAAAATTTAAGGATTAAATTTTAGCGTTCTAATACCAACGTATAGACATAAATAAAGTTGATTCTTTGTTTGTTTACTGCAATATCACTAAATTCCATTGTACCAAGGTAAAATTGCGCTATAAAGCTTGGAACTTACATATTTATTAATTTGCGAATTGATTCAATTCCGTCTTGATCTCATGTAAGCTCATTACCTTAGATTTATAAACATATATACGTGCCCCATTCGCGTAATTAATGTATTAATTTACTTATATATATATATATATATATATATATATATATATATCGATGTCGTATCTATATACTGACGTAAATAATGAAATCTATGATTAAAATTTTGTAATCAAACTCGAGAACTAATAAAGCCGTTAACCACTCGGCATATAATGCGCCGCAATTTTCATGCAGTTCCATTGGTTTCCACGGCTGGATATTAAAATTTCTTTATTGGGCAATTAAATTTGTTGCGCAATTACAATATTATTTACGTATGTGCATGCGTATTAAATGAAGTAAGTAAATATAACGTTGAATTTGCTAGAAAATAATGTGAAACGATCAAATTTGGATGGAAATTTATACGAATTTATAAAACATCTGACTGTCGGTAGGTTTAGCGTTACATCTGAATAAAGCGGAAGTGACTGTGGTAGAAAGTTCAATAACGGATTCTAGTTTAAGAGTACAGTCAGAAGCAAAAGCAATGCAATACGTGTTTTTAAGTGCTCTGTTGAATAGTTATTGAAATCCCTCAATCGGCTCCCCTGTTTGTCTGAACACGGCATAGTCGAATCTAAAGCCAATTTTTTGCTCTCGGTATCTGGCAAGTTTCAATATGGTCACGATAACCTCGCTAGCTTCAATGCTTTTCGAACTATAAGCAATCCTTACAATTGTACCTTGCGTCTTCTTATATCTGGGCTAACATATTTCATCATTTTCTATAACAACGCTCAATGCTACAAATCAATTCCAGTCCTTTCTGATAAACAAAAAAAAAAATTAATCGATCTAACCATTCTAACAACTCTATCGATCGGTACGATCAAGATATAACGGCTGTAGCATTGAATACCTCGAACTATAGGATATACTTAATACATCCACACATAAATATACCTGTTGCGAATGATATAAGTCACTATTATTGACATGTGCATCGTTAAGACGGCTTGCGGAATCACTTTTAAGGGCAACCTTGATGGCCGAGTATGGAATTTTCAACGTGCAATGTAATAAGTTTCTGCTGACGTCATTATCCATGCAGCATTATTAGATATGTAGATGTAGATACGTTTGTAAGTTCTCGGAAAAATGCATAATGAAGTTAAATCGTTTTAAACGAAATATAATAAGTCGACGTAGAATAAGGTAGAGTATCTCATACGATCTCGATACATCAAACATAGCATGCGTATGGCGGAAGCAATGGCGAATGCTTTGATGAGACATCGACAAAAAATATTATATGGTAATGTCATTTCTTGATGACCTTAAGATGTTACTGATGGTGCAACTCGGAGGAATTTTGTTTCTTTCTGGATACTGAAGAAAAATAATTTAAAACTCAAAAAACACAAAAGAATTTTTTTAATGATACATTTATTTTATAAACATTTGAAATTAAATCAAATAGTTCTTGTGATTTACTCCGCTTCAGAAAAGTTCCATCAACTTTGAAAGAAAAACACAATCCAAACTAACTTTGCTTAAGACATAAGCAAAGTACTCAAAATACAAAGACTTAATAAATAATAAAACCAAGAGACTTGAACTCATCAGAACATATATGTAAGATATACGCCTTAAAAGTAAGACTCGAAACTATAAATTATTAACTTCGACTCATCGATATTCATAGTAACCCTAAAGCAAGTCGGAGTTTACTTATGTCTTCCGTGGATGAAACTTCAGAATAAAGCTTACTCAAGAACAGGAGGACAATGTACATATATGAAGGAATACGTCATTTGTAACCAAAATAAATAGTAACGGACCAAGATTTGAACCCTGAGGGACACCCGTAGTAGACGCGAAATCCGCCGTTGTAAGTAATATGGTATTTGCTTTGGTGCAGATACGATTGCACAAGAGAAATGAAAGAGGGGATCAGACCAAAAGATCTTAACTTAGATAATATGCCGTGATCTATCCTTCGAGCGGTTAGCGTTTTATTTTATAAATCGCATTAGAATACAACATTATATAGTGTAAATATTCGACTCATAGTAGTGTTGTAGCTTTACATTAAGCATTACAGTAAAGCATGGCGCCAACAGGTTATTAATTGGATCGAACAACAAAGCAGAAGTAATCCTTTTGACCAGAAAAAGAAGCGACGTACAGATTCAACTGAAGGTGGTTCTACACACCAAAAGAGTAGTGAAATTACTGAGATAGCAAGATGACATTCTGGGGCTACATTTCTGCTATCACCAAGAGAGCAACCTGCTTCATTCAATTGTACTTTGTAAAGGGTGAAAGAAATACAAAAATCAAAATAACTCAAAAGCAATTGATTTTAGAGGTAGGGAACCTTAATACAAATCACTTCGTAACAATCCATTGAATCCAAAGAACCAATATAAAGTCATTCCATTAAAAACATCAAACATGCGCCTTCATTAACTAGCAACAAATGTTTAAAACTAGGCTAAGATGCTGTAACTATGAAATCTTTTAATAAACGGGCTGCGTAAAAAACCCTAGAATAAATACAAAGTTTATTATCTTGTAACTTTTACATTTAATTTACGTTTTCTTTTAATCAGTGTAATAACACTGGCATTACACAAATGTACACACTATTCTTTGTATAGACACGGGCGTTTCGCAATTTGAATAAACAATAGCGAATATCCACCTCAACGTATGCAATTCTTAATCGCTTCAGCATCGCCACAAACCAACAACCATCGCACTTCATTCCATTCTTCGCCGTTTCCCACAATCAATTATTGGAAATTGATGGGAGGCGTGCTATGTATTAATTCGTGCGCGTAGGCGACTACGGAGTCAAAGTGAAATTATAATTGTCGAGATGTCGTAACTTCCGCGAACCACTTTACGATCCCTACAGACTTGCTGAATTTTAATGCGTCTAACGTTGAACGGGATCTCTCGGATGATTGATTTGCGCGAGAGCGTTTCGCGTATTCTTTTCCGGTACGTCTCCACGTGGAATCGGACGATTTATATTTGCATTTGATGCTAATTCGAATCTACAACATTTACGCGTGTTCCGAAACGATTTGTGCGATATACAGAATATTTAGGGTAGGAAAAGCATACAGACAAAATGTTCTTTTTCTCCCATGTACGTTTTTACCTGAATTTACCGCGAATATGGGAATTCGCATAAAATTATTTACAAAATAGTAAATATCCATAATTTATAAATAAAAAAGTCGTTCAAATGATTTATAGCTTGTAGTTATAGTAAACCAATAAACATATTCATGAACTTGATATGTTTCCGGTTGCGGAAAAAATGCAAAGGTTATTGAAACTATTCACTTATCTAACGCATAAGAGGAAATGACAATATTGCTTGACCTTTCGGCCACACTAGGAAAAGGCTTCTTCAAGAGAAAGGAGGAAACTGAATGTAATAACATAATTCACTATTCTTAATCGAAAGAAATGTGGAAACATATTTAATGCTGCAAATGTTATTATATCTCCTAGATAAATAATAATCTATCGTTATCTACACGCATGGTGACATCAGAATTAATTTTGTCCCAGACTCGAATATGGAGAACTTCACATCGGAGTAAGTTTAAACTATGTTAGCCACAGGCTGGTGATAATGTAAGGCGACTGGAATATTGCAACTAGATAGTGGGAAGATTGCAAGACAACGAATTTCTTTTTAACAAAATCATCTGGTCAAATGAGTAAAAATTTATCAATTCTGGAATCTTTAACAGCAAAACTGGATGCTAATGGGTAATACAGAATCCCAGATAAAATCGAGTAAGCAGACCGCACTATCGCTTTGGATTAAATGTTTTGGCCATTTTGGGAAATCGTTTAATATAGGACCAGTTATGTGTGAAGAAACATTAAACTTCTTCACACAGACGTATCTATCTTCTTAGATAAAAATATTCCATTAAATCAACTACAGCATTTATGGCAACAGGACAACTGTGAAGATGCTGTAGCAAACTGTGAGATTGAAGACGGTGAAATTATTGAATGGAATATTTTTATGGGAGGGAAATCCCCATGCTATGTCGCCTTCTCTCCGTCATACAGCAAATAATATAATGATAAAAACGTTTAATTTAATCTTTATAAAAAATTATTTCAAAATCTAATAAAGTTGTCAAAAATTAATATACATTTTCATGTTTTATAGTTTGCCAACATGCTCAGCTTGCCAATGCGGACCCACCTGTCAGAGGTCCTTGCACCGTTTTTCGCACATTTCACCTTTTCCGATTTTCGCATTTGCAAAATCGAATCAAGAGTATTTTGCTTAAAACATCATCGCATGCGGCAAGTATTAATATCTAACATTTAAAGCAATTAAACTATCATGCAAAATTGTAATTCTTTTTGCGAGCAAAATGTGAAGCGTCAACATTCAGCCATTAGTCATGTTTAAACAGGATTGCAAACATGAATATTTTGTTAGAAATCAGTTACAAGAGGTCGAATAATCATGATGCATCACACACCCTCACCCCACACCCACACAACCCTCACGACTGGACAATTTTTCTGGTATCAATTTTTTGGTTGTACATTTCTATGTAAAACTCGTCCTGATGACGGATGGGTTTTTAGAAGCGAAAAATTTTGCTTTTTTGGGGACAACGCATGATCACATCCAAAAGAAAGAATATTAAAATCATTCTTTTGCCCCGCAAACGGAAAAATGGGCGATGTCTTCTCTGCCTCAGAATTTTCAAAATCAGTTAACCTTTTAGAGGCTCTCTATTTTATAAAAAAAGCCCGCAACATGGTTACTTCAGACACCATCCAAAACTTCCATTCCAAAGCAGGTTTTAAAAATTTTTAAGTTCAAGAAATAGCAATCTTAGACAACCTTGGTTTTGCAGAAACTTAACATCGCCAAGTTGAAAACCAAGACGGCTTCATTCATTTGGATGAAAAAGTGATTACAGAAGAACTGTTTAATGATTGCAAGGATTCCGTGCAAAGTATTGACGATGAGGAAGAAGACCTTACGGGTGATACAGTAAAAATGGTAGAAAAGTTTTCCACAGAAGATTTTTTAGCGTTTGAATACTTGAAAAACATAAAGTCACATTTTCAAAATTGTTTTTTACCAGAAAAGAATATAAAATATAAAACTAAAACAACCAAAAATTTCTGACAGTCAGTTTTCAATTTTTTAGTTAATTGTTTAAGAATTATTTTGTCTATATTTGTCACAAGCGGAGAAAAAAGCTGGAACCGTGAGTGTTCGCCCCTGAGGGCCTTCACTGTATTTTAAAACGATTTTATAACGATTTAAGGTTTTTTAAAATAAATTTCGGGTTGGAAACCTTTTTTTAAAATTCGTTCAACTTAATTATAACTTAACTAAATACATTAGTTAATAATATTAATTTCATTCAAACACTAACAAAAATTTCAAATTTTCAGTTTTTTAAATATATTGAGAACAATTTTAGAGCAAGTCTACAGCTAAAGTTCGGGCCGCCATTGCACGATGCGAGCTGCCGGTGCATACGCAACATGGACGGCAGCCTGCACATAGCTCGATCTCTCACAGCGCTACGACATTCGGCGCCACGGTCAACCTATTAACTTATGCAGTTGGCCGATCTTAAGTTCAATCCAAGCGAATACGCGTCTAATACACGCTACGTGCACTTGTAAACTGTATAAAAAAAACGGCGGAGATAAGATAAATTTTGTTTTTTCTTCGTTTCCTTTTAATTCAGATTATGGATTCAGCCATCATTCGACAAAATATCAATCAAAATAAATACGAGATAAAACTTACGTTTAATTTGATTTCATTGAAGTGGGTTGATATGGAGCAATTTGTGTAACTCACCCATTAAATTATTATAAACAAAGATGGCCACGAAAAAAATGCACTAATTGGTATAACACTTAGTTAACAATGAGTCACAATGACAAACAAGAAATCGCTTTCTCTCAGTGTTCTATAGAAATTAATGGCGAATAATATACACGGCGTATTCAAAGAAATAAAACGTCTTTTTAATGTTGTTACAGATGAATTTAAGATAAAGTTTGCTGTCGTAAATTTTAAAGTAAGTTTGTTAGAGCAACTATAGATGTTCTGTTTGATTAAATAAACGTGTAGTAATATTTAGTATAAATTGTTGCTATTTTAAGAATACAAGGGTGGCTGTTGCAATTTTTTTTTTCTGTGTATAGAGAATGATAAAATCAATGATATAATCAAAATTCGGGTTAGTAAACAAAATATTCCGAAGTTCACTGTTAACAATTTATTGAAAAACAAAATAAGTAAAATATTATAATTATGAAATTATAAAAGATACGTACATTATGCCTGTTTCATAGAGTTGTTCTTTGGAGGGTACCTGAAAAAGAAATAAAAATAATTTTAAGGTTTAATTTATTATTGAAGCTTAATAAATATTGCTTGGAAAATAACGCTGGCAACTGACTCTACAAATAAAAGAGACAAAAAGCTAAAGGCCGAGTGCATTTCCACTCTTCATCGGGGTAACAATGCATGAAAATTTTTTTTCGTAGATGCTTAGTTTTTGATACAAATTTTACAATGCTGTAGATACTTAAAACAATTTTCATACACTGTCACCCCGATATTTAAAGTATATTACTGGCCTGAAAAATGTGGATTTTATATGAAAATCGAGCAGGAAAATCCATACACCGACATGATGTCCCAATCTAGCACATCAAACACACAGAATTTTATATCTATAGTTTCTGTGAAAAAGAAATCTAAATAGAGAGGTTTTTAATTTATTTTTGGCATCAATAGCTCGAAACAATATTTTTAAGGAAAGGATGTGTTTGTAACAATTCCATGGCGAATTTCAGGAAACTTTTCCCCCATTTAACATAATATTTAAAATAAATATTGTAGTAAATAATATCGACATTTTCATTGATCTTGGTACTTAACGCTTCGATAATATTTTAGGTTCTGATGAAGATAAACAAAATGCTATCGAAAGGTTAAGTACCAATTGTCATCTTCGTTTTATTCTGAAATTATCATGATTAAGAAAAGATTACATCAAATTTCCCCAATGAATATTTAATATCATAGATCATCATGTTGGTCACACACTGAAATTACGCGATATTCTTACAAACGCCCTCTTTTATCGTGTCCGTGTAGTTAATACAGAAAACAAATTTATAAATCGAGAATCCTGTTTTAGAATCAATATAAAATTGCCTGCACGTCATCATCGATTATTTTTGGATCATTCTCGATTTTAGCATCCGGCGTCAACACATATAAAATATTCAGGATAATAAATAGTTGTAAAATAGATATTAGCGCCCTATAACTATTATTATAACGTTGGTCACGCCGAAAATCGAGTAATACATTTGCTTCAAACCGCCCTCTATTAACATACTTCCGCAATGATGATAGCAAGGACTGTAGCGTGTATGGCAAACAACACAAAAGTATCGGCAACCTCCGCACCACACAAGTTTAATTAATTAATCCGGGACGGCCGTTTCGAGGATGCAAAGATCCCCATTCTCCACCGGTGACAAGATTCGACATTAAATTGTCTGTACGTCATCCGTTACGTATGTTGGTTTAAATCAGATGACATATCGGTTTTAGATCAAAGGTGATTCGATTGATCAGAATTTTGTTTCAATACAAGGCGATCGATAACAGCATAAGGAATTATTGTATATTCGTACTCGTATATGTAAATTTTTACATGTTTATGTGGTATTTACCCTAATTATCCGTTAATTACGTACAAATACGTCAATCCCAGGAAAAAATGACCCTAGAAAAGGAAGCACATACTTACATACCGAACGCGAGCGATAGCGAACGCGATTCGTGGTAGCGGTTAACAGCGAAACAGTTCGGTGAGTAGATACGATAGCTGTTAGGAAGGCGCAAAAAAGCGAAAAAATAACAAGGCGAATAGGGGTACGTTCCGAAAAACATGGGACCGCGGCGTACAGTGCGGCGAGGGCCCTTTTTCAAAGCGGCTAGACCAATCAGCGTCGCGCACCGTAATAGACGCTCGCCGATTGGTCGAGCCGGGACGGAATACAGAGGATCCCACACCGTTGCGCGCTCGTCGTGCAGCGCGACCTTACATTTCGATTTCAATGGGAACGTTCTCGCAACATAGCAATGACCTGCATCTAGGTCGTATGTTGCAATACGCGAGACGCGATTAGCGTGGGTATTATTTGCAGTAGTTACTAAACTAAACATAAAGTGAAACTCTCCGTGTGTTATGTATATCGTTGCTCCTATGAGATGCCCGATGGTTGATGGTGGTTTTGAGAACGTTCTCGTTTGAAAATCTAGTAGCAATAGTAGTGAACTAGTAATAATGATCTATTAGCTGTCGGTAATCTTTCATTCCAAAGTTTATAGCCCAAATATCCAACATGTAACCATCACCTCATAACATTACTTACAATCCGTGTACCAACTTTTTCAAATTAAATCAAAGCTTCACAAATGTTCTCTAAAACGTGAGAAATAATAGCACACTTAAACGTTAATTAATAAATATTTATGGAAAGTTCGGAATTACGTAGTGTAGCTTCGGTTGCATAAATAACGCTGGGGAACAGTTTCCAGAAATATAAGAGTCATTTTTAGGTAACTTGGGTAACCGCTCCCTATAAAATTTTCTTCTCTATTCTTTTTGTGAACAATCCGTCTGCAGACTCCAATATCAGTCGACTATCGTGTAACGGTCCCACCTTCCACTAGCCAGATATCTTGGTGAAACCGTCCACCCTGTACCTTACTACAATCGCCTAAATTGGAAGGAAATTTGTCTAAATGACTGCGCAAAGAATGCACTTTAACACTCATACATGCTGCTAGTTTTTCACAACTCCTCAACATACTGTGAACTAGTCCCTCATAGTTGTCAGACTGGGCAACGAAAAACAATTTTTTTTATTATTCTCATCTCTAGTAATAACGCTGATCAGAAACGTCGACATTGTGGCGGTTTTCACATAACTGCTCTTAACTCGCAAAATATATGAAATATATGTAAGCGACCTCTAGCGTCACTAACCAGGTACAGTGCAATGCAATAATATGTGGGAATCACTTGTAAAAGCCAACGAAGTAATATTAAAAGGATTGAGAGAACCAGTTCAAGACGATCCCCAATCAAGCGTTCGTGGATTGTCAGCAGGAGTTGATCGACACTTGGAGAAAGTGGGTCTTGTTCAAAAAGAACCTCAATGAATCCGGATGATTTGATTGACACACAAGCTCGACGCAGAATTGAGGTTTGTCAAGAACTGCTTCGAAATCTCGATCGATTTTGGCGGAAAATTGTTGTTACAAGTAATGAGAAGTAGATTTTTTTTAATAATGCAAACAAAACAAAAATATTGGCTGCACTTCCTGCGATTCGTCAAAAGCGATTCATGCTGTGCGTTCGGCGAAATGTTGAAGGAGTTTTGCACTTTCAATCAGTTCCTGAGGGGAGAGCTATAAGTGCAAGACTGTATTGCGTGTAGATAGATAGAATTTTCGAAGTACTACGCACTCTTTGCCCTGCATTAACCAACAGGAACGCATCAGGAAAATGCACCAACCTGTAGATAGCGTTTAGCGCAGGAAAAATTTCAAAACATGGAAGTGATTGAAGTTTTGTCTTATTCCTCATGCAGTCTGGATGTTACCCCATTTGATTGTGGGTTGTTTCATCCTTTAACTTTAACAATTTTGAAGAAGTAAAAAAGGCTTGCCGAGACTCTTTGCCTCTAAACCAGCAGAGTGGTATCGATATCAAATTGAAGTATTGGCCATAAAATGGACACATGTTATATAAAATAATGAATTGTATTTCGATGAATAAATGTTTTTTGTTTTTTCTAATTTCTTAATTCATGTACAATGCACAAAGACTTCTGGGATTTATTAATATTGAAGAAGGAGCTTTATTGAAGATAGTTCGTAATTCAAAGTGGTAACTACATCTGATCAACGCAATCCATAAGCGCAGATAAAAATATTGTAAGGGGCTTGTCATTTTGAACGTCGACAAACCATAATGCAATTTACCATTTAATTTCAACAACATGCAGAAGAAATGGGGTTGGAAGTAAATGAAAAGAAAACGAAATATATGACATGCACTAGGAAAGAGGTTGAGATAGATAAAAAGATACATAAAAAGTTCGAAGTAATAACACTAAAGGGAATAGTCTATAGAGGAATTTAGTAGGAAGCCGAACTTAAGAATGTACTCGGCAGTAAGTTGTTGTCGAGGAGAGCAAAACTGAGATTACATAAATCAATATTGAGACCTACAGCATTATTTGGAAGTAAAGTTTGGACAATCGATAAGAGTGAACAAAAAATGATTGCAGTAGAGCAAAGAAAGTGAATGCAAGAAATATATGAAGGAGAAACGGTGAATGATAGACGAGAAAGAAGAACTAGCACAGAATTGCAAGAATTATTCAAGCGCATAGTTAAGAGAAATAGAATAAGGTGGCTGGGACACATCGAATGTATGAAAACCGATAGACTACCTAAATGACCAGTATTACACTCGTATATGCTACAAATGATCTCGTTTATTTGCCATGTTTCTTCTGAAATAAATTTGCAGCACCTTCCACTAGCACATCATTTAATATTTCCGTAAATATTGTGATCTCTTGGATCCAGAATATTTTGCTTTGTCAATAACGAAACAAACAAGAAAGAAAAAACAACGTTTGCTACTTATTAGTTAACCTATTCAAAGAAATAAAAGAAATGAAGGCATAAGCGGTCGCATGAGAATTCGAAGGTTTGCTTTGCACTCTCACGCGGACTTCATAGTTCAGAATGCGGCCGCTAGAATATTCGGCTGGTCGCAGCGCCAATGCTTCTGCCAATGCCCAACTACTTACTAATACGCATACACACACGTCCCCGATTTCGTAAAATCACGTTTTCGGGCGGCCAGAGATTGAGAAATTGATAGCACACGCGTTCCGCTGCTATACCTTTGTATATCTATGTATATACACCTAAACTGTTGATGTGGCAATGACTTTTGAATTAAACGGCCGGCCAGACGCACACCATTACAGAAATTGTGAAACGATTCAGGCCGTGAATTTTCTAGACAAACATCATAGACATATGTATCTGTATAACTAAGGTGTGTATTCACGTTCGTATGTGTCGCGGATTTATATATTTTATTATCAGATCATAATGTCGCCGCCGTTTATTACTAAGGCCCCTCCATGATTTTTTACACTCACCTATAGATTCTTTCTGAAAAGTGATTATTTTGCGAGGCTTTGTCGATTTTGTTCTGCATTTGTTTTATTTTCACAGCTGCTTTAACACTTAATTTATTTCGCAAACGACTTCCGAGTATGCTTGAAATACGATTTGGCCCCTTTAATCTCAAAAAGAGCAATTTTATGAAAAAATGAAAGACTCACGTGTACGTTTTCGTTTCATTTTTTACGACGCGTTTATTTAAGTAAAAAAAAATCATCCATAGATACCATCCGATGAATCGCTACGCGAAATTGATAATTTTGGAATTTTTTATAAATTCAAACACACTAACTTTTTGCATCTTCTACCGAACAAAGCTCTGCGTGTACATCTTTCACAATTTGCAGTGATTCCTACAACGACAGTGAAGAATTTTGTAATTTTTCTATTGCTTGGCACTTCTCCGATGTAATTGCTGTGAACAGTTTGTAAATTACTTTTAACTTGACTATCTTTAATTTTTTTTTGGCATGTTTTATAGCTGCACATTCTTTCGGATTGAATCTTCTTTATACTCTCAAAATATTTATGATAGCAAATGCCGCTTTTAACCATGTTCCCCAACGTGTAAGGATCGGTTGAGGTGGTTCAGGGGTACGAGAACACAGTCTGTGACATTCGCGAATACCTTTTGGGGATTTCAGAAACACTGCTTTTGTACTCGCAATTGGCGCATCCACCTGTGGATAACATCTACGAATTGTCTCCGCCACAAAATGTAGGGCATGAATTTTACATGTAATACGTAAAAAGTTACCACTCTGTTCCTTAAGAGACCAGCCTATAGAAAGCACGGTTGCGGCACCATCTGTCATAAACATTAAGACTTGATCTTTGGTTATTTCAAATTTTTCCAATGTGCTTAACACCATTTTTCGAATTATTTGGTCAGTACATTCTTCTATTCGTCTAGAAGCTAATAAAATTGAAGATAACGATTGATGTGGTTCCATAACATTAAGTATAGATCTTTTTTTGCAATCAGCACACAAGCACACTTTTTTATTTTTCAGTTCAGCCTTAACTTTATTTTCTAAATGTACACGCAGAGATGGTAAATAATTTCCTAACGTGGTCCTGCTCGGCAATGTAATATTGGCGTATTTGTTCCAAAATGAAATAAATGAATCGTTGTTTAACGAAGTAAACGCCAGATTACGCTGAATCATCATTGCACATAAATCAAATAAGAATTGCACTTTGTACATGCCGTTTGTGACCAACACGTTAGATACATATCGCACACTAAACATTTAATTTTTACGCCGTCGTAAGTCAAATCCGGATAATCCTCAATGAACCTATTCACTGTCTTTAATGATAGCTGTTTTCTCAATCCGCGTACCTTCGACATTATTAAAAACAGAACACAGAAGAGTACTTCGTTACTACTATTACGTAGGCTCAAGGCGGCAGCGAACTAGACATCGACTAGTGTTTCGCATGCGAGAGTCCATTCGTTAGCTGCGCCGATGGTGCGCAGCCGAATTTGCCTACTCTGGTTATTATTAAGGTTGCATGCCCTGTAGTAAACAATATGTAAGGTCTTATCTATGCATTACTCGATCGTATTCTATCTCGCTTCAAATAGTCCATTGATCCTTAATAAAATGTGGACGTATATCTTAAGTAGCTACGACTTACGTTATATACTTCTTATCTGGCTTGTGTATACGTATGCTTCTGATTTTTAGATATAGCGCTTGTCTTCACTTTATCGATGAAACGATAAACTTTCGTGATTTAATCCGTATAAAACTTAAAGGATATCCCTCGATGTGTCAACAATACAGGTTTTTCTCAATGGTGCCTAACATATATCATCCATTGACGTTTTGCCAAGCAATAAAAATTTAAAAAATCAAAAAGTAAAAGGCAACTAATACAAGAAAAAAAAAATAAATTTATAATTATTTTCTTGTTAAAAAATCCATCCTCGCGGTATCCTTTCGATTAACTTTCTTAGTGTATTGTCTGATTTTGATTTCCGTTTCATAAAATTCCAGAATCGAAAAGTTAATCTACCCTACCCTTTCCGCAATACTAGCAAAAAACCATCTTTCTATATACAGAATCATTGCTATCCGTTAATTCCCGCTTAATCTTCGCATCCTTACCATCGCGTAAATGTGAGTTAGAAGTTATTATCCACGGCCGTTGTTTTAATATCCGTTTCTTTAATTTTTTTCGTCTATTTTCCTCCGTCTTTCTCCCTCTTCCATTCTATTATGAAGGAGCAAGAAAAACGCGCGGATTCCGTACGTGATTCCATAATATCCCGTCGTCGATCGTCCTACAGAGCGCGGGGTAGCGCATAGAGCCGTATTACAGCTAGTCGCACACAGGCAACAACGTGGAGAGACGATAAGTCGTTTGACCTACATATTCCTAAAGGATACTGACCCGCGTGAACTACAAATAAGCGGACAGAGCGCTCGAACTAGCGCTAGTATGCAATATATAGGTTAATGCAAGCAATTGTTGGAAATGTTATATGGATGTTGTTTTGTTGAACCGTTGTATGCATGTATTCTGCATGTATCGTGTATATAGAACGCATTAGATCGTTATTCCTCCGTTTCGTACGAAAGATTGACAGAGATAGATGGACGGCGAAAAGGATAAGCGTATTAGATACCTATTAGTGTACACTTATATAATTTCGCCGCTGAATAACCACGTTGCAATCGCACTAACGTATATTTTCTAATATGTATTGGTGCTTCCAATCGCTTCGGTAGAGAGATTTCTCGGTAAAATTATAATGCAATTGACTGGATTAGCGTGATGTAATGAAGATCGCTTCTGTACGCGAAACATTTTTTTTCTAAATTAATAACACCTTTTACCAATAAACTAAAGGAGCGGTATTACGTAACCACTTATCTCTTTTTATGGCTGATTTTCTTGAAGAGTTATATTATTATTATTATTAAAAATACAGAAAAAAAGGAAGTTATTTTTTTTATTTTGATTTGGAGAGATAGAATATTCCCTGAAGTGGTCAAATCCAACATATTTACTGCAGAAAATTATCTTAAGCAACCGAAGAGTTTAACTTTTACAGAGAATTCTATGAGAAATAGAACAGATAAAGCTGTATTATCAAAATCCTAATTTTAATTTGAATGCACGCTCACAAATATACAGATGTTGAGAAAAAAACTAAAAGAAACACAATCTTCTATATATAAATGACTATTTGTACCCTGTGCTGCTCCGGAGCTCTCCTGGAACGGTTCCCGAAGGTTCTATCTAGCTGGGCTGTGCGGAAGCTGTTCCGGAGTAATTTTTTTAGCCAAATCGAAAGTCGCTAAAACGTCTAATTAGAATTGAAAGTAATAGTTATCAATCATTTTACCCATACAATTACTTTCATAGTTCTTATAGAGAAGCTACCTATTTAAAATTACACTAATATGTATTACAAAAAAAAAAAGTAAATATTTACAAGTGAATGCTATCGGGCACGTTTCAACCGATTGTTCCGAGAGAGTCTGCAACACAAACGCGATCGTGACCTTACACAAATTAGAATGGTACACGAGGAATAGAATAGAATTGGTGAAATACCTGTTGCGCTTTCTCAAATGCGACTTTGAACGTTAAATCGGCTTTTGTTTCGATTTTATTAAATATATTCGTCTAATTCGCCTTTAATGAACTAAACAGGCTAGAATCGCAGTAAACGAGCTTTGTTTATGGAGACGTAACAACAGGGAGGAGGCTTAATGGTACGCCAAAAAATAAATGGCTAGAAAAGCAACTATGCAAAAGGATAAAAGATAAAGAAAGCACCTTTAGCAAGAGATCTTAATATTCTAGAAAAAAAAAAACACTTAATAGATGGCTTCTGCCATCTATCAAGTGTTATTGAAGATGGTCCGGAGATATTCCCGTATCAATAGAATCAGCAGGTGTGAGTGTTTCCAGATCCTTCAATTGGTATTCCGGTATCGTGGACCAACCGCAATTAAGTGTCGGTATCACGGTGGCAAAGACCAAGCACGCTTGCAAAAATTTCTTCCTGCCCTCCGTGACGGCAACAGAACTCCGCCGTCACGACGTTGTTTTCGTGAGGATTCACCGTGTTAGTGAAGCTGTTTATTTAAAGTCTCAATTTCGCGAACCAAGCAGTTACTGGGTCAACTACGATCTGCATCCGCCCGGGCAGCATTCGCATATCACCGCAGGATGAGTAGATGGCGGTGTCTTCGCTGTAAATAAGTTCGATTTCTCGCGATTTTGAGACGTAAATAGGTTGTACAGATCATGTGTGAATGGCAACGAACAACTCCGCATTAATTTCAAGTCTTCTCATCTTATAAAGGAATCCCAAACGGTATCGAAGGCTCTGGTCAAATCTACTTCTTACTGTTTTTTCAATCTCGGATTTTTTCCGTAAGTCTAAGTAGTTGTATAATCCTTCACGGAAGCTAAATTGTTCGTTCAGGACTCACTCCCGAAGACGGCTTAGTATATCGGTTTTGGCACTCTTCGATAGACATCCTCCTTTCTAGGTTTATTAATATTAACCTTCGCGTGCCTTCAGATCATCATAAACCAACACAAAATCATTTGCCTTTTGTTACTGTTGAAAATTCTCTTCAATAAAAGCTGCTTATGGAAATGCTCTTCATAATCATTAAATTGCAAAACCATGATGAAAATAGAAGGATGTTTCACGTCGTTTGATATTTGCTGAGCTTTCCCGCTGCTGCTGTAACACTTCAATGTAGAAAATATATCCAATCATGGTAACATGAGGAAAAAGCTTTTTAATTCAGGTATTTCTTTTGCAAATATTTACCATTTGTAAAATTGCTAACCAGCTCATAGTAATAATTTCGTAATAAATTTGAACAGTACAGCATGTTCAAGGATATTTTCAAACTTTCCCAATTGTTTATTTCTTAAGCAAATACTAAACGAATATATTTAACTTGAAACGTTCCTCCAATATTTATTTACCGATTAACAATAACAGCATCTACGCGAAAGAAAAAAAAACAAACAACAAAAAAGATAAAACGAAATAAACAAAATTACAACGCAATATATTTCCCTGTTTATTCACTTCGTTCTCGTAACAACATCGCAATTCGCGAATAGCAGCGAAATCCATCCTGTTTGTCGCGGCGTTAGATCAAGGTCGACGATCAAGTAAACTGGGTGACAATTATAAAACTTACAGGGACCTGTAAATCGATGAATTGCGCTCTTATAAAGGAGAGAAAGAGATCGGCGAGATGCTCGTTAAGATGCGGAAGGTGGGGAGGAGCGAGAGGAGTAGGGGAAGAGAAAGCAAAAATAAACAAATCCAATCCGTGAGGTACGCGATCATATTATGCAGCCCATTAATCAATGATGCGTTGCACGTTGTATCCTTTTCGGTTGCAGGATCAATCTCGTTGCAATGGGATTGGATTGTACGATCGCGCGATTATGTAAAGACCCATTTATATACAGAGTGTTTTTTTATATGTTCAAAGTTGAAATTATGGAAATTACGTTGTATATTAAGAAAAGTCATACGTTTGTTATAAGCATCAAAGCACAAAATTATTTATAATGCTTATAACATAATTTATTTATTTTATAAAATTAATTTTTTTATTTATAAAAAATGTATCAGGGTAAATAAATACCCCCTGTTTCTTCTCATATTTTTAAAAAATCCTACTCTGAACGAATCATGGAACAGCAAACACGATTGGCGACATTGGTCGTGTCAGCAGATATCATTATCAAGAACAAGTTAGGATTGCCCTGCCTTCTTCAAAAATATAAAGGATCTGGCAAAAGGAATACCATTCCTCTTTAAAGCCTAACGTAAGCAAATAGAGGAAAATTTGAGTCGTTACATAATCCCATTATAGCACGCATGTACTCTGAAACGTGGCATAATCGTCACTCGATCACAGACTAAACATTCCAGCTTACAGCAGTACTTGCATTCTACAGCGCATACTTACCGCTCAGTCAAAATATGAACATAATAATCGCGCCTAAGCGATTAGGTAATCTCTTTCGCGATTGTGAAAGTCGGTTTGAAATAATTAAAGCGCTACCTCACCCGGTGAAAACATCCATCACTTTAGGCGTTAGGTTTTAAGAACTTTAACGGTGAAGAAGTGCCTGAATTGTCAATTAAATTCGCTTAGCGATAAGAGAACGAAATAAGTAGAAGGATGCCGTTGCACTTACGTAATCGAAAAAAAAGCAATTTAATAACAGTACTTAAATTTCTAATAGAACTCTTAAAATTAGGCATGGCAAGATATTATTGGAATGATGAACTTTCATGAGGGGGTGGGGATTTATAAATTTATTACAAATGAGAATAATTTGGCACAAAATCTATGCAAACTCTTGATCAAATTACGTAATACATTACTTTCTCGCACTGCAAAGTATTACAACAATTGACACCACACAAGCAGAGATAGAAGATAGGAAGCTTACTTTTTGAAATTGTAGGAGGCGAAATACGTATTTCTTGGTGCTCTACAATAAATAAACTAAAAGATAAAAAAAAGTACGAAACTTGGCCAGCTTTCCATTCCTCCTATTTCAAGAGTCAGAGTCGTTTCGAAGATTTTTGAGACTACTTTTGCTTGACAAATTCAGCCTATTATTGCCATCGCAACACGGATTTATATTTCACTCGACTGAGACCGCTGCCTTCTATTTCCTGGGTTACGTTAGTAAGAAATTGGACGAAGAAAAGCTCGTGGCTGGTCTGCTGTTCGACATGTCCCGTGCATTTGCCAGGGTGAACAAAGATTTCGTGCAATACATGCTTGAGAGGATCAGAGTGCGTGTGGTAATGAGTTGGGCGTACTTAATCGTTTTCTTAATATTATGAGACATAAATGGAAGTAGTCCAGGTTTCAATAGTGAGTCCATTAATATTTCTAATTTATATAAATTGGCATTTTAACAGTGGGTCAACAGACACCCTTTATAATAATATAGATTTGGCGATGTCTCAAGTGGGAAGTTGCTGCACACAGAATAGAATGCCTTGAACGCGACAAAAGCTCATCGTATTTACTTTTAAATAGTGATTATGTTTCTTCGGATAGACGTATATAACACGGCGGTTATTAAATTCTCTCACTGTACGTCTAATAAACATCTTAAATACGCTAGAGGCACTCTAAACAAAGCGCTGGCAGCGTACGATACGCTCGAAATGATTCCGGAAAATCTATGTATATCGACGGGTTTATTGCACTCTATTTTCCATTTTCCAGCGAACTGAAACGTATGTAACTAGTACAATCCCGTCGATACGTTAATGTCGATAAAATTGGTAATTATCGGAAGCGTATCGCTTCGACTGGCATAGAATCTGCATGGTTCAAAAGCGGGCATGCACACGTTACATTTTACATTTACAGACATCCGATACTCCGATGTGCGTTAATGACTACATAATTCGTATTTGTTGTTTAAACAGAATCGTATCTAGGGAGGATAAGTAGGTCAAACAACATTAATTTTAAAACAGGTTAGCGAACGCTAATATGAATAATTAAAAGTATTTTTTGAATGTTAATAGCATTCATATTTATTGATATGCAATTTTGGACTAATAAAAAAATTATTTGTTAAAAATGTACATTACATCACGGGTTCTGAGATCATGAACCTGATTATGTACAACACTAATCCGTATTTCTCTTGATTTATTTGGACGTACGGTAGAAAGCAGTATTTAAGACTTTTATGTAAAAAAAAAAAAAAATTAATAATAATAATTTCCTTATTTCTACGCTTCAAAGATATTTGGCTCACCCCTTAAAATAATAACCGAATCGTGCTAAATATTGCGTGACGTCCCCTTTCCGCATGAGATACCCCAATAACCTAGAAAATCGGTATAAAACCCGAAACCCTTTCCCTAAATTTACCTCCCATCCTATATAGAGTACGCAGCACATCCATCTACGTCGAAACGAGTTATCGCAAGATTAGCTAAATTGTACGAACGAAAAAATTTAAAAGGATCATTGTTACAGAACGCCGGCCGGTTATCACCGGGCGGCCTGGCATATATACCCGGCATAGCCGTGTGCCATGCGGCCGTTCATGCGCCACGCTGCTGTGCGAGTGTGCTGCCGTTGACTCGATCGGCCGTTCCCGTGCTGTCAGTACGACTGTGCTCAACGCGGCCGCGCCGCTTGAGGACGGGCATTGACCTCGAGCTTCTGCACCACAAACTTAGAGTGACGCGTCGAGCGTTGTTCGCGTGCACAGCTTTTACGGATATCGACGTAGCGCGCGTTACGAATTTTGCGACGGGGGAAAATCGATGAGACGTACCGCGTTTTGCATTTTAACTTGCGGTCCCCGATAAAGACGATAACATTGTATGTTTATAATATTTTTAAAACCCAGTAATCTACTTTTTGATAGTTTTTTTTTTTTTATATAGGAGTATGGGCGTATCTAGAATTTGCTCCATTTTGGGGACTGTTGTATGACCGGCAATAAGAAATAAAGGTGAAATAATTTCGGGGATTTAGAGGGGACCATCTTCTTCACACAAGGCATTACACTTCCTATACAGCAAAATATATTAAAGATTAGAACAAATTTAATGGTTCAAAATGTTTTTTTAATTCCCGTTTTTTTTTTATTAACGAACAAAATATTTCATTTAATCTGATTCAAATATTGATATGTCTTTTAGTAATTAAAAAATCGAATTAAACGATAATCACAGGTTCCTGTGTTTTATTCTTAACCCTTTTAACAAAATAATTTTAATTTACTCGGAGGGTGTTTGTTTTGAAATTCCGCTTTGAAATCCTGTTTTTTTCCTCTTAGGTTAATGCTCCAAATAAATGCCCTCTGGTCGTTTTCCTTAGCTTTTCGAGTTCATTTTTACGCTTACTCACTTCAGAGTAGCTTTTGAAATACTTTTAACAGTTTTAAATAAATATGATGCTTTAATTGTCGATTAAAATTGAATTTCTGGATACTTTCTTCGAAAAATATCTGTTGTCAAACCGCAGGTTTTTCTATCTGTTTACTTGTGTACTCGTTGTCAATTCGACGACTTGTTGTGGTTGGCCTAACGGCTATCATTTCTAATGTTATGATCACGTTATGCTGGTGTCCATATAATGTGTGCTGTGCGCTCTTTACGGAAAGTATTTCCAAGATGTATTATCGAAAATAAAAAAAAAATTCCAGGGTTCGAGTAATAATCAAAAATAATTCGAATTGTGCAAATATTAAAATTAAAATAATGAAATGAAGGGGTCGGAACCACCAGATCCGAGATTTTTCGTCAGCTGAAGATCTTGCCCCTGATCCGGATTTCCTTACAGCGTGGTGGGAAACCTATGGCACTTCTACAATTCGCGACAGTAAAAAAAATTCGTAGAACTCTCTGCTCTCTCCAGACAATTCGCAATAAATGCAAACCTGGTATTTGGAGATCTTAATGTAATTAGTTATTCATCATATATCAATACGCTGTGTGACTAGGTTCAAATCCCGTAAGTTGGTGAGTCTTGTACAGCATGAGTTTGGTCCTCAGATTGAGGGAACCATCGCTGGAAAGCGACGTCATCAACTTATTTTTAGTCTTCAAGAACGTATTCCTGATATTATCTACGTGCAGCTGCCAAATGAAGCATTGGTCGAAAATCAGCTCCAAATATAGAGCAGGTGTGCACCAGAGAATTCCTGATCCATTAATTTCTACGATTTCCAGTGGTGATCTTCGTTTTCTTGTGAATCTGATGGCCATACTTTTTTACTTAAACTTTGATTCCCGCGGTTTCGTCTGCGAATGCCGATAGTTCTACCGTGAGGCTCTGAAGAACATCGTCTGTATACAAGATGAACAACCCTGCAGTCAACGAAGAACAAAACAGCTACAACGAACCGAAAAAGCTCCTCCCCAAGATAGGAACTCGCTAGGGCAATTAATCCTTCACTTCACTCAATTCGCCTAATCTTTCTCAGCAATTTCCTATATCAGACGGTGTCAAAAGCTTATGTAATGGCCAAGATCCCAATCGTCTTACTGTGTTCTGCATTTCTAAGGTATTCCGATAAACAAAGCAACTGGATACATTACAGTTCGTTTCTTAGCCTACTTGTTAGATAGTAAAGAATGCAGGTGATGAGGCGATAGTTTTGGGGAAACAAGGTGTCTTTGATCTGTTTAGGGACAGTAACAAACAATAAACCAACAGTATTTACAGATTCATTTAGAATTAATTCCAGATTATTGCGTGTGACAAACTGTGAAACAAACAGTGAAAACAGGCAAATACATTAAAATGTTATGTTTAAGAAAGAAAGAAGAAGAGGCACAGATTAGGCCATAAAATAGATGAAATAGTAAACGAATACCAAAGTAGATTCAAGAAGCAAAGGGGTGTGGTAGACCACTTTAGGCGGAAAGTTCTGAATACCGTTGAAGATTCGGATAATATTGGAAGTATGAGAACGAAAGGTCCTTAGAAAAATGTTTGGAAGACAACACAACTAAACAACTAAAACCCGGAGAAATCACATCACCGGAACGAACACCAAAGCGAATATTGCGACGCAATATTAAAAGGAAAAAGAGAAGAGGGCGTCCACGCTGCAGATGGAAAAAACGGGGTAGAAGAAGATATAAAAACGCTAATCGCGCTCAACAGATATTCCGTTAAATATTTTGGGTGGTGCGGAGTGTGCCGTTCCTTTAGTATGCGCCACTTTTAACAAATAAAATTGTAATTTAAAAATATTTTAGAGTAATTTTTTGTTCTAATTGTTTACATAAGAAAAGAATAACATACGCAACTAAGGCGTAGCATGAAGTTTCGCCACGAAATTATTCAAATAAGAAAAAAGAGGAAATGTCAGACATACCACACACTAGCAGACAATCGTATAAGGTATTTAATTCAGTGTAGAATATAAATTCATTATCGTGACGCGAATGCTTATTATATTTTTTGGCAGTCAAGTTCAAAATCATGCACTTTACCGTGGTCTACTTCGCTTTTAGCGTTTTTAACGCCACGAGGGTCGCCTTGCTTATGGATTTTATGCGCACAGACATACGTTACTACATGTGCCACACGTTACGTCGGATATACGCTACCCACAAGCAGATATTTCTATTCTATTTTTTTTTTGTATGTGTGAACGTGCTCGGAATGAGATTGTGTTATGGCTTGGTTGGATCTCGATGTTTAGCGCGAAAATACGAAGGTATTAACTCGAATGATAGATTTTGTTGCTATCGAAAGTATGGATGGAAGCTTAAAAATAGTTTGCATGGTTGCATCTGATTCGGAAGTGTTGAGTTCTCGGATAACGAATACTTTAGTATACAGAATGTTCAATAAATTTATAAAATATAGAATATCGGATAGTGCTTTTATTTATTATTTTAATACCAAACATGTTCTAAGTATAAAAGATGTGAATTAATAAATATAAATGATTTACTTTAAAACAATGACATGAATATAAATAATCCCACCAAAATTTCAATTAAGTATCCAGTACTTCGTGCTGCTTCTCCGTCACAAAAGAAAACGGAAATACTTAGTTGAAAATTTATCTTGCTTCATATACCGCCAAATGAGGTGAAACGGATCAGGTGAGGTGAAGCGGATCGAGGTTACGATATTTACTTAATTTTATTGTTGCGAAAATGTTACGCCACTGAGTGTCTTGAGCGCCGATTGCTCAGCAAGTGTTTAGTTATTGTTTATGCAGTGAAAGTTTTGTTTGAGGGTGGGCAAGTGTTTTGTAAATTAATTAATAAGTCTAATTGAAAATATTAAATATTTTACTAAATTAAAATTAAAATTTCTCTTTGAAAAATGTTATTTTATGAGGTGAAGCAGATGATGTACATCATCTGCTGATAGAGAAGAATCCAGTTTTGTAAGAATTGTTCTCTTTAAAAAAAAGAGAACAATTCTTACAAAACTGGCTTAAATTTCTGATATTTGGGTACTTGAACCGCTTTTATTTGCTTTAGTTAAAATTTGTTTTTCTTACTAAAGATATATTAAGTCTACTCTTTAGAGCTGACTTTATCTTCCGTGGACCAAACTACAAATGAATAATGAGTAACGTCGCTGCCATCTTTAAACTCGCCCATTATTTCATCGTTATTCTTTTTTTATTATTTAATTTTTTTATATTTTATAGTTTTATTATTATAAATTTTATTGACCTTGTCAGCTTCTTTTTATTTATTCGTCAGTGCTCAGAGAAACTGACAAGGTAAATAAAATTTATAAACTTTAAAGAAAGTGAAAAATAAAAAGAGGATACGAAATAATGGAGGAGCTTGGACGACCACCCACTGAAGGACTAATACCCATTATTAAAACTAAAAAAATTAAATAAGAATCAAATATAAAGTTAATTATAGTTTATTGCAAACTTTAAGGAAAAAGTCAAAGTCAGAAAAATAGGTAGAGTAATTTGATAACTAAAAGGAATAGATCCAACAGAGCTGGAGCAATATGTGTAGACCTAATCGTTCATTGTGCAAAGGTCTGTCTACTTTGGAGAGTCTTTTACGACAATCAAAATACTGATTAAATCTACAGGGTGATCAAATCATGAACCCTCTAATTAATTTAAGATTTGTACTTGTGTTTTAAATTGTATGTTATTATTTTATTTCCTGTTGTTATTATTAACATGGATTTAATCTCAGCACACCAAAGACCAGAGAACAGTCCAAATAGTGGATTTTTCGTGGGCAACCGGTGCCAAAACTACTTTATTGGCCAACAAGATAATGGCCACGATGTCTTGGGATGTACGCGTCACAATCCACGTTGATTACCTCAAAGAAGGCAAAACGATTAATATCGAGCATTATGTCAATTTATTGGATCGATTCAACAATGCTATGAAAGAGAAACATCCACATTTGGCGAAGAAAAGGATATACACGCTTGTGTCGTCGCCATGGCAAAATTTCACGAGTTAGGATACGAATTGCTTCCGCACCCACCATATTCACCGGATATAGTGCCTAGTAATTAGTTCCTATTTCCGAATATGAAAAAATGATTCGACGGAAAAAGATTTGGCTCAAACGATGAAGTGATTGCAGAAACAAGCGCCTATTTTGCAGGTTTGCAGAAATTGTATTTTTATAGACGGGATACAAGAGAAATGTTTTTTCTTGCCAAAACTAGATATTTATCGAACTCCCCTCGTAAATTTATATACGATATAAAAATATGCTAGCTTACCTGCAAAGTATACCTTTCTAACAACAAACAGCCTTGAATACCCAATAAATCAACCTCAATTTCCTGTGTCTATCTCAATCTTCAAGCTACTCGGTGTATCTGACGGGAGTCTGGTGTATTTAATCGCCTAATAGTATATAGTTGGTCTGCAACCGTTTCCACTTTGGTATTAAGAAACGGTAAGAAGAAAGAGATAGCAACCGACGTAAATAATGTTTTTAAGAGATGATCATCAACACTTTCACTTGCCGTTCCGCTAAAGTGAATTCATGCAACGCTAGCTTCTCTAAAACAGCACGGTTGGGGATAAGATGACGAATACATCTAGGTGAACCGTTGTCGATTCGTTGGACCGATCTACCTGTTCCGCGTTGGACGGACTTTCACCACGGGGCTTAGGAGCAGCGCTCGCTCTTCGTCGTCTAGCGGTTATTTTAGACAAGTTCAATTAGATAGCGGTGAGATCATATTATTGGCGGTTTTAGGAGAATGTCTTGGCGTTAAATTACAGTTATTTGCGTACATTTGTGAAATAACATTGAATTTACCAACGATGTTACGTTATTTTGATCTGGTAAATGTTAAAAATGTCTCTAATCCTTGCTTATTTCGAGCCAATTATCTTTGGAAGTTTGAAAATTGGAACCCACCGCAGTGTGTTCATAAATGACTGTTGGGTGAGGGTTACACTGAAAATATTATGATCAGGCCCCTGATGTCATCAACTCGGATAATAGCGAGGTGATTCGTTGATACTTGAACGCTGATGGATCACACTGTTTATTTGTGTACGTCTCCCTGTACAACAATGTGGTGTTTGCGATCCAATTGACTTAGATTATGTACAAATTCACGTATCAAGTCATATTCTCGTGTACAGGCTTAAAGAGCCTTTAGTACTGCCTATGGTTGGGTATAAAGTGTTTATGGTTGAACCTTGTATCCCTTTCTTGGGAATTTTTTTGGTGCAGCAAAGACATCATGTTTTACAATAAAAAATATTTTGGGAGTAAAATACAAAAAGAACATAGTAAGAGCTGGTACAGTCAGTATCATGGCGCTCCATTTTTTTAAGATCTAAATCCATTTTTTTAAATATTTTACCAAGTTGAAGGTTAGTTCTGCGCTTGTAAGTCCTTTTCTCTGTAACTAGAAACATCTAAGCCCGAACATAGACCCGTTGTTTTTAGATACAAGTATTACACCGTTTCAATAACATCTCTCGTTCGCTATAAAAATGATTCCTTTGGTTTGTCCGCGAAATACCTTTCAACAAGCCCCAAAAAAAAATGGTCACATGGAGATCTGGACTATAAGGGAGATCGTCAATTTCCATGAAACAACGTTCAGTAACGGTTACAGTTTTTGAAAGTTTTGGCTTGTAGATTGGTGCATAATAGTCTCCTGTTACCGTACTACCCCTATTTAGATAATCATTAAAATTCCTTGACAATTCCAAAAAATAGTTAGCTGGAAGGACTGACCCTTAATATGCCACTGTGTTGATTCTTGTCTTGACTCAAGATCAAAATGATAGACCCAAGTTTCACTTCCGGTGACAAAGCGATTGTTAATTAAATCTAGTTCATCTCCACGAAGCACCAAATATTGTTGGAAACGTATGAATAATATTTGGCGCTTCGTGGAGATGAACCAGATTTAATTATCAATCGATTTGTCACCAGAGGTGAAACTTGGATCTATCATTTTGATCTTGAGTCAAGAGCACGCAGTTGGAACGGCGAAAAAAACATTAATGGAACCCATCTTGAACAAGGTGTTCGTGTAGAACTCTTAATAAAGCTACTAATTGTCGCTTCTTTAATTTTTCTTTTTTAATTTTAATTTAAATTCTTTAATTTCTTTAACATCACGAAACAATCACGTGAGCAGGGCGATTTGGACGAGGATGATTTTCGACCATTTTTAAACCTTTTGCTTAAATTTGCTTGGTAAACCTTCAGTAACTCAAAAATCAAACGATTGCAGATGTATAAATTTTTCACCATAACAACCTTAAATAAGTATTATATTAGTTGTAGCGTAATACATTTATTTCTCTTGTAATCGAGAAATGAGATGATATAATTCACTTTCCGCGCTTTAATATTCGCTAAATCTACTGTCAAGTAGTTTATGTTCAGAATATAAAGTGTAAAGTTAACACTGACACGATTTTAACATCTATATGCTACGTCCATAATAACCTAATCTACATTCATGCAATTACATCTTAAAATTTCATGAAAATAAATTTTACTCAAACGTTAATGACCTTAAATGGTAGATTGTGTAGGTTGAATAAATTACAAGCAGCCTTGGAGCTCATCCTTATTTTCAACTAACACGTTTACTAAAAGCTATTTGTTTAATTCGTATTAAAATTGAAGTATTATCGGCAATGCGCGAATGAATTGACAATTTAATAACCAAAAAAGTGAGATGTTTTACGACAAAACATTAGCGAGTAATGGGAGAAATACGTATGTATATGTCAAGGTAGCGCAGGTAATAAAATGCAAATAAGCATTAAAGTAAGAGTGTCGAAGAAAATTTTTCACTTTTAGATCAATCAACAAATTTTGAATTTAAATGTGGATATTGCACAAAGGATTATTCAACAAAAAAAAAAAAGGAAAATAGTTAATTTAACCGGTAAGGCAGAGTATAGGACCAGGAAGGTTGATCAAGCTAGTAATCTTTCAGTAAATACAGCCTGAAGACTACAATGCAGAACATCACCGATGCTTTGAGTATCACCCCAGGACTAGCTTTTAAAAATCCTCCTGAATGCACCTATTTTTGGAAAGGGAAACCACAACAGCTCTTTTCAGATACTGGCGTCTTACCATTGAGTTGAGTGTAGGCTTTCACGACCGTAATCCATAGTAGAAATGTCTTTCTAAAGACTGTCTTTAGAAATCTTCTGAAGAAGCTGACAGGATGGTCAGCGAAACGTCAAGTAAAATATTAACTACACGACATCACCCGAAAGACATTTCTACTATCTTACCATTGAGTTGGAATGGAAATTCTCGACAAGGATCTTGACGACGAGTTCCTGTCTATTCCTTCGAAAATTCGGGCGTTATATGAGGAAGGTTCAAGAAGTCCTTAGAGATGAAGCTTGTAGTATCGAAAATGGTTTGTTTCTAGTAAGGATCATTTGTCACTAGACAGCTGTGAGTTTCGAACACTTATATGTAAGAGGTTTAACACCGAAAAAGATCGAAACTGTGTTGGATGAAGTTCTTGGCACATCTGATCCTGTGTTAGCAACAGTTTACAATTGCGTAAATGAATTTAGACGTGAAAGATGAACATCGTTCTGGACGTCCAGCGGAGGTGACTACCCTCGAAATGGTTTTAAATGCTCGACGAATCAACGAAATAGTTGATGAATAGCATATCATAAGCTACAGTGTTTTCAATTTTGTAAAAAAAAATTTGATTATAGTTCTTCTATTTCCTCTTTAAATTTGCTTAAATCATGTTCCATTTTTGTATAGTTCAATTAATCCATCTTAGAGCTTTGCTTTCACCAGAAAACCTTCCTGGTTGCTCGGTTTCCTTGCAAAACCTTTTGGGAAAACAAAACTGGTAACGCCTAGGATTCCGCAAAGGAAAAAAAACCCTCAAAGTCACACAGAGCGTCCATTTAGCGGCTTCTTCCTGCTCCATCTCGAACGAAATCTTACTTGCGTCTATTTATAAGACGTATTTGTATAATAATGCAGTACGTAAGTAACGTAATATATAAATAGACCTCGTATAGATGTAAGTGTGTCAAACGCTCAGACTGGCAGTAAGGCAAACCGGCAAAAGTACAGATCGAAACCTTAGGTGATAAATATAACTTTAACGGAGGTAAGCGAAAACAATAAACGTGTACACCACCGGTAACAATTGTTGGAGATGATGTTGAAGTTACTAGTAAATCATACCCGGGGTTTCGTACAACGTCTGTGCGCTGCACGCGGTTACCGAGGGTTTATAATGTTAGGTGCTACGCTTTGTACTATAAAGGGAATAAATAGTGACGGCTTTAAAGGCTTTAGAGTTGTTTGGGAATATGTTATTATTATTGTTTATTTGCTGTCTAGGATCTCTAAGGATACAGACAATTGTCAATAAATAATCCAAGTTGGCTCTGTGCGAGTTAATTTAACCAGGATTGGAAGAAAAAAGGAGGTGTAGATCTCACATATCTTTAATAAATTTAATTGTTACCGGTTTTGATGGATTACCATCATTACCATTCCTGAACACTTCGACTTTGCCGATTGCCCGAGTCATAGACGAGGGGAGCACGATTAAAAAGAATTACACCTTTAGCTACACGACATCGCCCGAAAGACATTTCTACTATGGATTACGGTCGTGAAAGCCTACACTCATTTATTTTTTTTTATTTTAATATGTGCCTGAACTCCGCCTGAAAACCTATCTTTAATTAATCTTAGTTTAAACCCCCCCCCCCCAAAAGTGCTCATAAATTCTGCCTTTAAAGATATATTTTAACATGATTACCACATGACAATAATTTCTTTTATTATGGAATATATTTGAAGATCCTAAAAATATTAGCAGGACTAGCATGTCCTCGCAGCGTCAGATCCAAATTAGCAGAAAAATCGATTGATTCCCTAAGTATGCCACGATTTTTTGCTGCCATCATGCTCTCTAATAACCAGCTTAAAAGCACAAAAAGAATTAATGCAACGTATTAAACGTTGCTCGTCGGAAAGAACCCGAACCTTATGGTAGATATGGTTGCACTGCTATTTATATGTGAGAAACTTAGGAAACAATGCAATAAATTCGAAACTTCACATTCACATATCCATTTATTTTGGATGTTTCTTTATTTGTCTTTTGCCATGGTTTTAATGCAGACTGATTGATACCGATCCGGTAAATATAAACGCATGACTTAACGAAATATACTGTGCGGTTCTAAATTTATCGAAGCAAGTATTATAATTTATGAGATCAAGCTACCATACTTAAGTTTTACTCCTTGTGAGAAGTATTTTTAAAATCGTTTCATTTATAACAACATAAAAAATATTTATTTAAAATATATTTAAATTTTTAATTTAAATTTTTTTAATTTAATTTAATTTATATAATTTATAATATAATTTATATAATAATTTAATTTTTTTTTAATTTTAATTTAAAATATAACAACGACCTTCCTCGTTAATTCAAGCTTGGGTTCTCCTTTAGGCGGCGTAATGCTTTGGCCTATGTAAGCACCAGTAACTGTTCAAATTCCCCAAATTTATACAATTGAGTACCTGAAAGGGTTCCTTATTTAAGGATTTTTATTGCAATGCATAAGCAATTGTACTAAATTTGTATTGTATTCAATATCTTTTTTATTATTTAAGTTTTGGTATTTCCACATTTATTTACGTCCTTTCAATCGAAGTTTATTATCAAAATTTTCTAGGATGTCCTTCTGCAATGGTAGCGGATATAAAAGAAGCAGGTACTCCACAAAAAATTACGCCGAAAACATTTGTCGCAAAGGAGCTATACAGGATGTCCCGCTATGTCCCTGAATATAAAGAAAATTGGTTTCTATTTGTCCATAACAAACTCTTTCCGCAACAAAGATTCGTTCAAAAAAAATTTCGCCAATTTGTGCAACCTTGTTTGACCAATGTTGTTCCAATGTATAAGATGTATTTTTTGAAATTTGATGGTATTTGGCCATACGATAGCAATTCATCACGACCCAGATTGAGAATAAGGTGGAGTGAATGCGGACCTAATCGAACGTCCCAAAATAATACAAGAAGCAATTCCGAGTGGACATGCAATTAATGCGGAGAAGTTCTCCGAATATTCTCTTATCAATAGGGCAGCTCTATGAGGAGGAATCGGGGACTCGCAAAAATAAACAATTCGTCTACATAGATTGTGTTATGAAGAAGAACGTGATTCTTATGTGAAGATAACATTTCTTCAATTGAGGAGGTCCAACTAAGTGCTAAAATGTTATTTCCACAAACACTGCAGCATTTTTATGTGGAGTACGATTACTTTAGTGATACAGCTGATAACGATTTATTAACTTTACAATTGTTGCAATAAAAATCAGCAAGACTATACATGAAAGATTTGGCATTTTTTAGAGAACACCCAGTACGATGCAATTTCATCGTGTAGGCTTTCACAATCGAGGTCTGAATTTATACTAATAGTACGCGATTCCGGGCTTGCAGGCTACAAGGCCGGAAACCAGTATAATCAAGTGCATTTTGCGATATTTTCTTGCAGTTTGGGTCGGTACATATTCCCTTCATAGTACGCACGGCGAGCGTGACGAACAAACATATAACGCATGGGCCGGAGCAGGCAAGAGGCCGAGCGTTATAAAGCGGGCAGGCGATTTCCAACAAACGGTCGTCAACCCCATGTAATGTAGGTCAGTAATGGTGGGCGTAGTCAACTAACCTGCCTTGCGCATAGCATCGCCGTTGGAGAAGGGAGCGGACTCTGTTGCTGGTAGTACACACTCACACACACACACACACATGCACACGGTATACGCGTAAATACACTAACACAAATCTAAAACCTAAGTATGTTCTCCGATAGAGTCTCTTTCCAATCCTTTTTCGCGGTCCTTCTCTTTTCGATTTTTTCCCTTATTTTTCCTTGCATCCCATTCGGCGCGTTCGTATTGTGAAACTGTTTAGAAACCTTTTCCTTCGACATCGTCGGGGTTCTATGCTTCCACCCAAGGTGGGGATGGTTTAAAATGTGATTAACGCGTGACCCAGGTATATTTGTAAAGGTTCGAGTCGGTATGCACCTTTTTGTGGTTTCGCAAAATTTAGGAAATTGAAGGTTTTCCGTAAGACGTAAATTTTTTAAGCGAAGAAAATGTATATTTATTTATAAGCAACCGTAGATATTAAATTCTCTCATTATTCTAAAAGATGATGCGAAAACTATGCAATATTCTTTAACATTATTTTAAGATTACTTACATAAAAGTTGACCTAGATTCTTTAAAATAGTTCTACGATTTACAAAAATTTTTTTTGAAAGCAATGGTGTAGATAAGGCGCTCGCAGATCTCGTCAAACTCGGGAACCCCGAAGATTTGGGGGCCCCTCTATTGTTACGCACTATTAATAGAATTTAGAAGATTTTTTTTATTTTATATGTACATCTTCTCCTATTAAAAGTTATGATAATATACCGTCATTTACTATTATTAACCGACTTCAAAAAAGGAGGAGGTTCTGTATTTTTTTTTGTATATTACCTCATATCTCCGATCCCTTTCTCAATCAATTCCGCGTTATACAGGATGTTACATATATTTTTGGAAATAGAGCGTATTGTATATTGTAAAATTTCCGTAAAAAATGGGTCAATATTTGTATATATAAGGTTTGCCTATAACTAAATCTTGTCGTTTTTTTCAGAGATGATTATGATGGGATTAATGAATCTGAATGAATATAATATTTTTTCCCCTTTTGTGATTAATTTCACCTGACCGTTGCTGTCTTGAGCAGCGCGATTACTATGTCTGCTCGCCCAATTTTTTTTTTCTACGTCACTGGTTGAAAGCTTTCTAGGTTATGTAATAGATAAGTAACGAAAACAATTGCTCTCTCTTAATGAAAAATCGGAATCCTAGATGCATTAAGAAAACATATACTCACAATAATTATTAAGTAATACACGCAAATGACGATTAAACTTCCTCTGACTTAAATTTAAAAACAGCCGCATTCGAATATGCCACACTTGCCATCATGATGTCACGATATCTATTTCCAATTGAATTTTAAAAACGTAAAAAGGCGCGATACACATGGTTGCATCTATGCCAGGCGTCCCGCCAAAGTAGCGACTTTATTCTTTCGATCGCGATTTAAAAAAGAAACTTTAGTGAAAATATCTCGATAAAAAACAAAAGCTAATTAGAGAATTTGATAAAGAGGTAAATAAGGTTATAAATAATAAATGATATTAATTATGAATCATTGTATCATCATCACAGGTTTCATGACAGACACACGCGACGATACCGCGTATTGTAATTTGTGAACCGTGTACTTCATATGTAATTGGTCAGTCAGATTTACCAATTGAAATATTGGTTGCTTTAGGGGTCGCGCTGTGTATAAGATAAACAAAAGAAACGAAACGAGGAAAGGAAAAGAGTGTAGCAGAAATACATTTTGAAATAAGGAATTGTTACGAGAACTTGAAATAAATTAATCGATCATCTGCTGGATTGCCAGCTCTATGGAATTGTTGAACTTTCTTTAATTTTCTCTTTAAAGCAATATTACTGCTCGCGCTTGAATATTTTTCCAAACACTTCTTTAAGAGCTCATCTTATGCATCATTCCTTAATTGTTCATGTATGTAATGTGCCCCATAGGCATGAATACAGGTGATAAATATTTATGAACTGCTCCAAAAATTCACGATTATTACACCTACAACTATTGTGGAAAATATGAAGAATGTTATGAGTATTGTGGCGCTTGTTATCGGTTTCAGTTGCTCGTCACCTTTTTTATTTTACGGTGTTGCATGGTATTCGAAATAAAAGCGTTATAATAAGCCCGGATTAATGTGATCTTCACAAACAAATCCTCTTGTATTTTCAAATAAATCGCTTTGATTATGTCCTATAATCATAAATTCCCGAATGGCAACAATATGAATATTTTTCTAGCGTTTTCATCGCAATTAATTTGGATAGAATATTTAGAACATCGTTTATGGGATTAATTTTTCATAATCTGCAAAGTAGTAAGTGTTGGTTCAATTTCTTTAGGTAAGATTTATACATTTTTATAATCAAAAATGTGTAAAGGAATATTATGACGTCATGGGAGATTTTTGAGTCAAGGTTTTTATTCTCCTACCCCGGGAATTCTATATTACTTTGCTCCGAAAATTATCCCCACAATTTACATATTGTACCCCTTCTTCATGTTTTAAGATGTTAAAAATATATTACAATAATAATTTTGACGAACGTTTTCTTAATAACTTGATGGATTCTTTGTTTATTTCCTTTAAATTATAACAAAGTAGCTAAGAAAAATAGTAAGTTCCATTACTATAATTATTAAAAATATTTTAGTTCAATTGTACATGTCGGTTTCAGTATATTACCAAGCTTTCGGAATAATAATAATAATAATAATAATAATAATGATAGCAAGGGCTGTGGCGTAGTATGGTAAACAACACATAAGTATCGGTAACTTCCGCACCTCACAAATTGAATTAATTATTAATCCGGGACGGCCGTTTCGAGGGTTACGAATGATCCGCATTCTCAACTGGTGACCGAATGATGCGAGAAACCTTTAAAACTAACAGGCTTGTTCTAATCCTACTTTCGAGAAAAATATTATTTACAAATATTTACTTGTACCGCTTACGTGCCTAAACTAAGACGTGCGAAAAAATACGGAATACGGGGAAGGGTCTCTTGTTATTATAAACCGAAACATAGAACATGTGCAAAGGTTTACCCCAATAAATCGAATAGAACTGAGAATATGTGCCGTCAATGGAAAGTTTTCAAAGCTTTAAAACCCTCGTTCCTGAGATATCCTGCTGCCCCGCTCCTTATTGAATACACGGTATAGGAAAAGAATGAGCTATCAAACTAGGAGAATTGTACTTTGAGATTTTCAAAGGCGATCGAAGAATCCTACTTTTGGCTAAGTGATCTTTTGATGATTTTGGGATGTAATAGACCCGTTTATTGAGGAATTATTAATTCCATTTAAATGTTCCCGGTTATTATCTACGATATTGAAGAGATTCGCACCTCGCAACGAAGTTACTTGTTCAAGAAATAGGGTTGATAAGTGCTTTAGGAAGCAATGCAAAAACTTCTATGTTCGTTCTTGGATAATCCTGGTTAAATACGATAAAATCTTCAAAACGTTTCTACGATCGATTATCCAATTATACACGTTAAAGGTTCGACAATTTTTATACGTTCTGATTGACCATTTTACAAAATTAACGGGGAGAATATTTTACTCACATCTCTAAAGCTATTTCCTATCTTCGTACATCGATGAAAAGGAGTCTGTATTTCAAATGCCACTGCCTTATCAATTTGCGATATCCAGATTCTTCTTCCATCTCACCAAGAGAAAATTCTAGCTAAGACAAACCTGAAATCCAAAAAAAAGAAACAAATTAGAATTTTGAGAACAAAGCGAAAGGATTTCTTAGAATACACACTGTATATGCACAATTTCAACTCTTCACGTTTCTCAAAGAAGAATTTAACATTCTGGTATGTATAGCTCATCAATATTTTATGCGATCCTAAGCGAGATTTACAACAAGAGATAAAGGTCGTTGAATGTTACGTACAACAACACGAAAGAAGTTGAAATTATAAACTTATTGATTTGATAGCGTTAACATAACTTTTGTTGTTTGGTCAGTTATGCATTTAAAAATGAAGAAACGATGCGGTGTTTGGTTTGGATTTAATCCGGATGTGATTTCAAAAATTCTTGCGGAAAACAAGAATACCGCAAACCCAAAGCTATAACATGTCGTTTCTTGTATTAGTTCTCTTCGCAGTTGTCTGTAATACCATTGGTAATTAGAGGATGATCAGTACTGATGTAAACATCTACGAAGGGGTAAGATCGAATATAGGGCAAGGTCGCAAACGCAGCTTAAATATGGGGAGAGGATACCTAATGCATAGCTGCAGCACTAAATGTGGTCGTTGTTGTTGATGTCATCGTAATGCTGCGTATTTTAATGGTGGGTGGATGTCATTCCGCTTATCCGTTTGAGAATAGAAGCAATTTATTATATTATTTATACTCTTGTTGCGCAATTAACTTTTTGGCTGTTTTTGGAAAGGTTTTAATATGGATGAAAAACATCAAAATAGATCACAATTTTATCCCTGGTTTTCGAACATCTTGTATATCGTATTTATTAACGTAAACGAATGGTTAACGTAGAAGATGATTAACCAAACTAGAACTCCTCGCACCCAGTTGCGAAAAAAAGTTAATTCGAACATGCGAATCATTAATTTTAAAATTAAAACTAAAACATTTACCACATGTACGATATCTAACTCCAAATAAAAGAAAACTTTGGCCAGTATTTCAAAACAAACGTTATATTACGGAATAGAAATACACATAGTTGCTGTGTAGACACTAAGTAGGTTACTTGGTACTTTTATCAGCAAATACATGTACATTTTTGAAGCAAAAATAGACTACGTCAAAACAAACACATTACCAATATCTTCGGTCAACATTTACAGGATTAAATGAGCGGTTAAATGAATAAAACACCCCAAAAAACACGCCACTTCTTTTTTCACAAGTAATTTCTGCGAATATCTAAATATTAAATGGAACATCCTGGATACTTTTCGCAATTTTTTGGATTTAAAATTACTTTGTGCAAACCGCATAAAATCAAATATTTGCGACTTTTCCATATTATCACAGGAAGAGGGCTGTTTTAATTGCAAGATATTATAGGAACAGTATATCTGTAGGATGGAAATATCCCGCAAATCCACGAAAATTTTTATAACCTAAGCAGATCAAGAATTCCGGAAGATTTAAACCAAATTCACGAAGAAGACGTTTTAAAATCCGACAGAGCTATCCGATCCATTAAATCCAATAGACGAAGAGACCCTTTTAAAAATTTGCCAAGATAAATAGAATAAAAAGAATTTTATCAATAGATCATCAAAATATGATCTTCCAAATTCAAACCAATATTTCTTAATATTTAGAGGATGGGTCGATCAAAAATGAACGAAAGAAGCAATTTCAAAATCATTTTATTTCTACGAATTTATTAATTCTGGAATTAAATCCCAAATCATCGACTCTTAAAGAACAATTTCCTTTATCGTTTCCTCCGTTTCTTCGCATGCTTTAAACGTTTAATATCTAAAATCGAAACTATTACGAAACATTACATAAACACTTGTAACTATCTCTACGATTACTTACTTCATATTCGAAAGCGTATAAAAGTCCATTCTTCGACGAAACGATTTCAGTTCTTAACTAACACCAAAGTAAAATTTATTAATAGTAGCAATATAAGAAAATTACAGTAGCACAAAAAAAAAACTGGTCAGTTATTCACATTACAGTACAGCGTAACACATAGGTTTTTATTTTTCATTTTAAGTAAGCTTTTTCATTTATATACAGCACGTGTAAACAGCGATTTTCTTCATTAAAACGCGAAAGGTTTTCGCGGCGGTTGATCTGGAAAAGAGATTAAATGTAGAGAAGGCTTTCGTACGGGAAGTTAGAAAATATATTATTTAAATTTTCTATGCGAGTAGAAAGTGACGATCGAACTAACGCATGCTAATTCTTACAACCGATTACGTTGTGAATTTCTTCCAAATATAAAAAAAAAGTAAACAATTTCGACATAAGGTGAGATTGATGTGAAAATTAACACGATTATTATTTAAATTTGGTGGGTAAAATATTGACATTAACATTGGCACAAGGGGTCCATGCAAAAACAACTAATGTATAATAACAACAATAATATTGTATAAGACTTCCAAAATTATATTTCCTTTTCGTTAGGTAGGCTTTTAACGCGTGTATATCGTGTATGTTTTGATGTTTACACTAATATTTTATTTGGTTATTTTATTTTAAAAAAGTATCGGAGAATATTTTCGATCCTTTTATTTTAATACATCCTCAACTTGTAGAGGTACGTTCACTTAACGAACAATAACAAACTGCACGACGTATGAGTCCATGGAATTCTTTCCGAAAAATCGCCACGCTACAGCGTAACAGTCGGGCGAAAAACACGGAAAACTGTACGGAAAACACTCGCACACAGATATTCTACTCGGGACACCGAAAGAAAAGTTTCCCTTCCGTGTACAGGCGGCACGCACTCAACGTTTGCTTACAAGCGATATTCGCCGGGGGGGGGAAAAACGCGAAAAAAAAATTACAATAATAATAATAATAAATAAATATGCAACAAAATTACGTAACGCACAATAGAAACAGAAAATTTCGTATGAAATGAGTAACTGTGAATTAAGGACGAATGTACAAAACAGCGAGTCTTGCTGTGCTGTTAGCCGGGACTGCGCGGGTTGAATGACCTGTGGTATACACGGGCCCGCGTGTAGTGGGGAGGATAGCGCGCGAGAATCTCATGCCTAGCGCTTATTGCATCTTGTTTCCGCTACTGCCATCGGATCGTTCGGACGACGAACGAAATCATCGATTTCATTGATGATGATGACGATGACGATGATAATCGTCGTCGTCGTCATCATGAATTCATCGACGTGTGTCGTTAATACGACGCCGAGATGATCGGCTCGGATGTATTCCGTTGACATCAGACGGCATTGGGTCAATTACCTCCCTTTCGTAAAGGGATTCGCAACGGCGAACGCGAATCTGGGTGATTTTACTCGCGAAATGAGATTTTAGACCGGTTTGCCAAGAACAATACGATTCTCTTTTAGTACGTCCCTTTTAAATAAATCAAAAATGATTGGGTATTCAGTTATTGAAAATTCAAAAAAACATTTCAATCCAAACAACATTTTGCATTTGAAACTTAACTAATATGTTTAAAACGTAGCTGAGGGGAAACTACCAGAGATCGAAAGCAAAACGTCGGCGTCCCGACGAATACGTGACGCGGTTTCAACCTGGAAGCCTTTCTGAAAAAAAAAAAACGATCGTGGAAATCTACATCAAGTTATCACGATGCAGGGATACGTTGCAAGTAAAAAGTCGTTAAATTGGTGCAAAAAGTCAGTAAAATGGCAACATTTTTGAAACAAGTTACTAAAATTTAATCAGAATTCCCCAAACATTCGGAATTAAATCTGGACTATTTGCAGGCCTTTGCAATGGTTAAATGTTACATGTTCCAAACCAATTATTTATAATTCCAGTTGTATGGACTGGATAATTTTTGATAAATATTGGACAGTTGGTAAGCAATCTAAGCGTTCAATTTGCCGTCAATCTGCCAACTCATACCAAAATCTTTAAGCCCAAATACCAGCCGCGTTCCTTTCATAGAGTTACAGTTGATCAAAATACTACTTTGGAGCTACTCCGCTCTATGAATGGAAAGCGGCTACTAACTCAAAAACCTTATCTCGGTAAAGAATCGAACTTGACATCTCCTCTTTACCGAACGGGCGCGCTAATCACTACACTACAAGCACCTTAATGCAATACCTAAATGTTATTTATTTGTAATACTTCGATAGACAATTTCCGCTAAGTACACTAATTAATTCATATCAGCTTCCGTTGGTAACGCAATTAATTGTTTGAACAAATCCCGTCCACGTAAAGAATCGAATCCGACAACTTCCTTTCGCCGGACGGTAATTACATTAATTAACTCCAAACTTGCCAGAAATTCTTTTTATTTTAATTTTTGACATTTCTTTTCAACAATCGTGATTGTTTTTGCTCAACATTTCAGGATTACCTTCCACAGTCTGTTCCTCTTGAATTGGAGAAATTTTAATTGATAACAATGGCAACGGCATCTCTTATCGTTTCAAGATGATGATCTCTGATAAAATCTCAAACTGCCGTGTCGTTTTCCATAGTAGTTCCTTTATTGGACATCCCAGTTCTAATCTTTTTTTTTTGTAGAGACCCTTTGTTTTCCCATCCTTTTTGACCATAAAAATCGTATTTTTATTCAAATCTAAATGCTCTTATGGAACTGTCTGATCAAAAGTCCATGTTTATTCTGACAAATCCTTAATTTGCTTCCACAAATCTAGTCTTTGCATCCAAACTTTCGACATCAATGCAATGATATGCTTTGTCTTCAAAGAAAACATCACGAATATGTGATTTTTCCTGAAATCTCTAAATATCGTTTTTTCGTTGCAATACCATCAATCAAATGTTTCATGAAAGTGCTGTCCTGATAATAACGTTACTTCTCCCAACCATAACGGTCCCTTCTTGTGTCTCTCCCTCCTCTGGTAGACTTGTTGCTTATTTCTGCCAATCTTTTCTCATATTTCTCATAATATGCGTTAAAATATTATAAAATATTGCGCAAATTTCTTAGACAGATATGTCAATAGTGGAGATATACCAATCTAGAAGTATCGTAACACAATGCTTCCATTGAAGCCCGGTAAATACAGTGGTAAAAGCAAACATTACGATTACAATTCGTCTAATACGTAACTTCTTATAAGGACTAACCATTTTTCGGTCGCCGCCTGTATAATATATACACGCGTTTAAATATTTGACCAACAATCTTTATTATGTTTTGGATATAAGGCCTGCCGTGCGCGCTGCCCGAACCGCACACTAAACAACAGCCAGCAGCCAGTAGTACATTTGGAAATGCACAGATGTTTTTGGGAGGGCAAAGAACTCTGATTCACGTTGTACATATGACTGACGTACGGACTGGAGTACAACGAACGAATCGAATATCGCCTACCGAGTCGCCCCGAAATTTTGAGCAACACCTGTAAACAGATTTACGGAAACTTTAACGGATTTAGATATCCCCCGAGTTGGGGTGGGGGAAACTATTAGCGTAATGAATTATCTTCCTTGTTTTTGCAACCTTTCTACGAAGAAATTGTACAAGAAGGAGATGTAACATCTATGGCTAACAATGTATTTGATCAATACCGTTTTAGCGTTGAAATTCCTGCTTAAAATTTTAGCATAAAAAGTTCATTTTGAAGGAGAAGGAAAAAGCAAAACGTATTACTTAGTAGGTACCTCTTTTCCGATAGAAATACTGAATGAAGATTCTCCGTTAGATTTTAGTAATAAAACAATCCAAACATAAAATAAAGTAATAAAAGAGAAATAGATTGAAACCTTTGGTCCTTGGTACGTCGAATAAAAGAAATCGTATTTTTTCTTAATTGGTTCAAATTGGTTTGGTTTTATATTTTATACTTTAGATTTAGTCTGAGTAGGTATCGGGGCGATTTGAAGCACCTCCACGACTTCCGCCTTTGACCCACGTGGCTTATGATGTCATGAACTTGTGATACTTGGAATGGTAGGTGTGTCAGGGGTAAGATACGAGACTCTTAAACAGTCCTTGAATTTATACAGACCTAAACAAGTCCTTGAACAGCTGCAAGAGATCAGACAGCTGTTAAATATTAAATACCACAGGTTTATGACATCATTGGGCATGTGGTTCGGAGGTGGAAGCGATGGGGGTGGTTCAAGCCATTCCTATACCTAATTCTATGTTAACTCGTACCGCAAAAAGTGGGTTTTCCGGAACAACATTAACATACAACGTATTATTTGAATATGCAATAGATAATTAGAATAGAAAATATCTAATAAGATAAGGTAGAGAAGGGCGTACGAAAATTACAGTAGTACTTAATTTTTTATTTTAATTCTCAGTCTGTCTCTCCGAGTTAAAAAATATTGAAGAAAGAATTGAAAATTGTTGGCCTAAAGCTTTAATAAACAATCAGTTGGACAACCTTTTAGAAGCAGCTTTTATAAGCTTGGCTTAAGCATTAGAATTAAGTTTATAAATTATTAAATTAAGTTTTATTCCAATAAAGAAGAGTGCTTATTTAGTAGTTGTATTCTGTATGCTGTAGTTTTCAATTGGAGATACTTTGTACTTTATCCCAAAATTTTGGGCAACAGCAGCTTGCTTTTTCTGAATCCTTGCAATTTTGGTATTAGCTGAATCAATATTTAAATTAATTTGCGCTATATCTACCGAATTTGACCTTCTTCAATGTTATGCTTATTTAAAACAATGCTCTTCTATGTTATTAATTCATTACAAAACTGCAAGACATGTTATTAATTATTAATACATGACTTTCTTTAGAAAGATTTGATTATTGCAAAAAAAGACTAGGTCTGCAAGTCACTGTTTAAAGTTAAAGGTAATGAGGAGGGTCATCTCATATTTAAATATATCTGATGTACATGTTTCAATTTTCTACTGCTGAAATGCTGAAATGCTGAAACAAACACGATATTTGGGGATTTTTTTTTAAATTGGTATTCCAATTAATGTAGCTAACGTCAATGAAACAGGGTTGCCACAACGCTTTCTTATTTGAAGGGGTAAATTAGGATGGAAGTTTTAGTATGAAATCAAAAATATGAAAACATAAACGGCCAGTATTTATTAATCTTCACCTTATGATATGTATTGATTGAAAAACAATTGCGTTATTTACAATGCATATAAAATTAGTAATAATTTTTTTTTATTTCTGCTTATAATAGTTTGCAACATTGTTACAATTGATTTCAATATTTACGTAAGTATTGCGTGCATTTTATAAACATTTAAATCTAATTATAGAAAGAAATTACATTCACGTATGCATAAAAGATTTCAACGCTTGCTATAATTATTTTATCCGCATCATATGTTTACTTGATCAGAATTAAATTGTAAACACATAACTATGCATGTGTATATATACGCGTGCCAAACGGTTACGGAACTATTTTCGATTGGATCGGAACTAGAATCGTTTCCGATCGAAATAATCGCATTCCACCCTTCGATAAATGCCCCGCGTATGCATTTTGCGTGATGCTTAACGCGGAAATTTTGGAAAATTACGCAGTTACGGTCGAGAATTTCCGCACCGATTTTTATCGTGATTTCGCATTATTTCTGAAACTAACCGATAAGCCAATATCAGCCCGAACCGTATTAATATAGATTTTTTGTTGAACGGGTTCAGAGACCTGTACGTATTCTGTGACGTCACGTTCAAACAGCACACGGCGCATGTTAGGAAGTTACTGAATGACTCGACGCGGTCGCGACGTTTTGTACACCTCGTTCGCGCGATGCTGGCTTGCGGAAAATCGCGTAAAAGTTTCAAATTATTGTATTACCGGGTCAAACTGTAAATTACATTTGTGTTTAAGAGTGTACTTATTTATTAAATTTCTGATTTCATATATTGATTTTAGTTATTTTGTAGTATACAAGGTGTCCTAATTATCTGGGATTAGAAGTATGTAACGTCAAGTTCCTTAAGAGGAAGGTTGCTAACCCGCGTTTCTACCGACTAATAGAGAGACGAGTCCGATTCCTAGGAGACTAGTTGGTCCTTCGCAAGGCGACAACGATCTTCTCGTCGAAGCCTAGACTGCCCAAGTGTTTCAACTATAGGCTCCTCGGGGCTCAGGTCGTCGGACGCTGGCAACTATCGACAACGGGGATGGCAGAGCTAAAAACCCTATTCAAGAACTTCGGATTGGATACTTAGCTCCAGGCCTTAGGCTCCAGATAAGGAGCTCCTGGCATTAGGATTAATCCAAAGGATACTTTAACTAGCCTGGACGCGGTCTGTGCAGTAAGCTGCCTTCTCCCCTATGTATAGATGACCCTGCCACGCCCATTACTCTGAAACCAGAGATTGGGTAGTGCAACTGCAGGGATTTATGGTTGTACCCTAAATTGGAAAATTTACAGTCTGTCTACCGTTTAAAATAGCGCACAATAAAATTAGTATGTTGGTCATAGAATATTGCGATTGCTTAAACCCGATCAGTAACTGCGGTAGTTATTACTTCCGGCTTAGTTGTAGTCAAAGATAATTGCTGAACATTTCCTTGACATTCGTGTGCTTGATATTCGGTTTGTTGGATCTAAATTATCTACATGTTCTTGACGCCTTTCTTCAATTTTCATCTGGTAGATCAGTGGGCGATGCACGATGTGCATTATCCATGCTTCTGTAATTCCCCATTTACTCCTTCTACGTGGCCGTATACATATTTGTAATTACAAAGAACATATCCAGGAAAATGTAATACGCTTCATTCCACAAAGGACATTCACATGTTAATTAATCTTGTGTACGTTTTGTTTACTATTACGGCTTGACTTATCAATATTTTCCTTTACAGATTATCAAAGCCAAACATCTTTTGCAAAATACCTTAATGCTATATCTCGTCGAAAAATCCGCTAAATTTTAGATTATGCTACTGATAAAGTATCCCATAACGCATAAACGTATTACAATAATGCCGATGAATGTGAGAATAATAAAGTTATAAAAATATCAGACTCAAACCTCGGGACCAACCGACAACAATAAAAATAATCGCGTAAAATTAACCGCTTGAAAAAATACACAAGTTCAATGGCAGCATATCGCGTCAATATAAAAATAGCCCGAGTTATAATCAGATATTAAAGGAGCAAAATAAACGCTCAGTTTATACGCTACATACTCATAGTCGCATTCTTTCTTAATCGTCTATGTTACGAACGGTCTACAGGGTGATTCATTTATGTTATCGTAATTAACAGTACATAAAATGTTCTTTAGCTGGTAATGTAAGTTAGAAATGTAAATATAGATAAGTAATAAGTATAGTGCTGTTTGTTTAATCCTTACGACACTTTAAACATGTTTTGTTTGAATTTTAATTATGTTATGGTTTGTTCCAACCAAGCGGCTTTTTGCCCATTTCGGGAATCAGTTCCTAAAACCGATGAAGTTGGTACAATTTTGGAATCGAGGAATCCCACTGAACGCGGCAATCCAAAAGATCAAAAAACGTAACAAAAGGAGTACTTAAACTTGTTCTATCTACTTGTGTATCTAGAAATGCCGTCCAAAAATTTTCTGGTAAAATATACGGGTAGAAGTGCATGAGACATGAACGCAGAGGCGTTAGGGCGAAGCATAGTCATTGTTGGTTCTTTGTAGTAGTTTAAATTCTAGGGTTTATGTCCAAAAAAGTTTGAAAAGCGCTGGTCAATGCAATAAAATGTATGGAAGTCCGTTATTCTAAACTAAATTGTTATGAATACTCACTAATAGGTTGGTAGAACTGATTTTATAAAGGGGAATTACAAAAGACCGAATTAAATTAATAATAGTTTCTGTAATGATAGCAAGGACTGTGGCGTAGTATGGTAAATAACAGTTTAGAACCTGCGTGGTGCGAAGATTGTCGATACTTATGTGGTGGTTTGCCGTTTCTGTATTTTATTATCCCCAATTCAATCTTTTAAAAATATGCACAGCAAATATTTAAAATTTTACTCTGGATGTTATTCTTTTCAAACAAATCCCGCCAGTAATTAACGCCATCTATGCATCATACGCCGAACTACAGAATAAATTGCAATTATTTGTCAATTTTATTATTTTGACCATTAACCAAACTAATTCCACAAAAAATGTAAAACCATTAATTCTTAATCAATGTTTACGTAAACAACCTAATTATGCATCTTCACTGCATTTTTCATGCAATTTGCTGACGATCCAGATTGTTATCAAAAGGAATGCGTCCAAAATTCCATTATTTTAGGAGATTCGCCCAGTAAACGTAGCCAATACATCGATGTAAGCACAAAATTTCACGATATACATTCCATAGCGATTTACGAAAAAGTATGGAGCTTATTCCTTCGATTCAAACCTATGATTGGGGAAAATGCGGAGATGCAAGTAAGGTAGCTGTTTTATTCAAGAATATCAAACCAGATTTTAATATCGAGCCCCATAAACCATATGCTGAATTATGGATGGGGACACATGTAAATGGACCAAGTTTCGTAAAGCATTTGGAGAAATCATTATACGATATTGTAACGGAACAACCGAGCTATTTGGGAAATAGCGTCCAAGATAAGTTCGGTAACAATCTACCGTACTTACTTAAAGTATTATCGATTCAGAAAGCTTTATCGATTCAAGTACATCCTTCTAAGGTAATTTAATAATTTAAATAATGATATTTATCTCTTTATATCATAGGAATATTTTTAGGAACACGCTGAAAAATTACATGCAGAACAACCAAAGACCTATAAAGATCCTAATCATAAACCAGAGTTGGCAATTGCTTTAACACCTTTCGAAGCGCTTTGTGGCTTTCGCCCTTTAACGGAAATTGCAAATTTCTTCCAAGGTATCATCTATTTTATTTTCTCTTAGAACTGTTGCTTAAACGTTACGATTTTCTTTAGTAATTCCCGAATTACGAGAGTTAATTGGCGATAATTTATGTAATGATTTTATCAAACAAAGTTCGGAAGACCTTCTAAAAGAATGTTTTTGTAAATTGATGACGTGCTCAGAGGATCATATTAAAAAAGCATTTAAGAAGACATTCCAGAGATTCGCTTTATTGTCTAGCCATGACCAAGTTGCGCAGTTAGTTGAGCTATTCGAGCGATTATATAAACAATTTCCAGATGATATTGGTTGCTTTGTTGTTTATTTCTTAAACTACCTCCAATTAAAACCACTAGAAGCTATTTATTTAGGTGCTAATTTACCGCATGCTTATTTATCTGGAGGTAAGCTATTCCTATTGCTAAAATTTGGATATCTAAAAAAAATTTATTACTACATAGATTGTATCGAGTGTATGGCATGCTCAGACAACGTTGTGAGAGCTGGTTTAACTCCGAAATTCAAAGACGTCGAAACGCTCTGTGCGATGCTAAATTACCAAGGAGAATCGGCCTCTGCGAAAATTTTCAAGCCGCTTTCAGAGAATGAATATACTGAAGTATTTAAGCCACCTGTTCCTGACTTTGCCATAGCTAAAATTCAAGTAATCGCATCCAAAAACACTTCAAAATTAAATTTTATTCTTATTGTTTTTATTTTTTAGTTTCCTAATGGTGTTAAAGAATTACCTTTGATTCTAAGAGATAGTGGCAGTATATTATTGGTAACATCAGGAACAGCCATGGCTGAAGATATTGAGTTATTTTCAGGAGTTTCCCTATTTCTACCAGCTGGCAAGCTCCTGAAATTGGAAAATGTATCGGAGGGTTTCTTGGCATTCCAAGCTATGGCAAATCTTTAGTCAATTAAGAATAATTTTGGTATATTTTTAATACAAATGTTAATAAATAAATCGATGCTATTTTTATTGAATATGTTTTTTTATTTAATTTCTAATTTGAAATTATTTTAAAGAAAGAATGTCCTAAAGTTTCCAAAAATGTTTGAAATGTTGCTAAAAACCACTAGAATTTGTTACTGGAAATTAAATCTAATGTTCAGTTTTGGTAGTTAATATAAGAGGGCAGCACATAACGGGTTTCTCTATTAAAACAATCGGTCAATGACCTCCCAAAAGTAATTCCAAACTGACAAAATAATTTTTCGTATTGTGGGGCCGTGGGCGTCTTAGTTAAACGAGGGACGGATGTTTTTTCTTTTATTTTCTTCACCGATTAACAATAAATAACTTAACGTTTTACGACGCCCTGCATTCCTCTTACGACTAACTTCACATCCATTAAATCGCAGCAGGGACAGCGGCGTCGTTGTCTGGCGCAGCAGTGGCGTGTAGTAAGTGTGATATGCGTACAATATAATCTTCCTTAAAACGTGACAAATTGGCGGTGTTTGTGTACGAATATAAGATTTATATATTGTGCATGCATCTATATGTGTTCGCTAGGCGTAAATTATTAAGGTCAGACAATAAATGTAGACATTCTCACTACGGACTTATGATGGCGACATTGTCGCAAAAATTTTAAACTATTATAGCTGAAGAATTACCCGAAATAGTTTTCATAAGCGTGGTGAATTTTAATTTAAAAAATAGATATATTAAACACAAGAAACATGGAAACTTAAAATAAAAATAGTAAGCATTCGCATTCATTTGTTATTTTACGATATTTATTTCCACATTTTAAATACTTTATGTATAATATAAGGTAATTTAACAAAACAACACATAAGTATCGGCACCCTCCGCACCACACAAGTTTAATTTATTATATAGTAATATAATAATTAGTCCGGGATTATTTATTATATTATGCCGATACTTATGTGTTGTTTACTATACTACGCCACAGTCCTTGCTATCGTTATTAATTTAACAAAATATTGTAAATGTATATAATCTTGTTTATTCTAAATAGTATCGACTATGGACACGTGGTGGCACTATCAACGTCACCCGATTAAATAATAATCATTTCTGGTCGGTTTTGCAATATGACGTTATCGTCCTAAATGGACCCGAAGATGTTCCGAACTTGCACGACTACAAATAATAAATTTCAGTTGCTTGGTTACATCTAGAAACCGCAGGTTTTGGGTCAAGAGCCCTCTTCGAATTATATATTTCTCGTGTTTCGGTTTCGTTTCACTAGGTTATCAGCATATTACCAAGGGCTGTTTTTAAACTTAGAATTTTACATAAAGCTCTGGTTATTGCGTGTGCTTGTGCGTGTATATATTGTAAATAAAATGTCGGTGATAGAAAAAATTAAAGAACTAAGAAGTGCCGATAAACTAGATTTTGAGAAACGCGTAGAACTGAAGAAACACGGTCGCCCCTTGCCAGATCTTGAAATTAAACAAACTAGTAGGGACAAAAATAAAGAAGTGCATCGTAACTTCCGTAGATCTCTGTATGATTTGGCCGATTGGATTTGTGGTTGCGACGTAAGCAATGCGTTTTATTGCTTTGTATGCATCTTGTTTCCGAACGATTCTTCTTGGTGTACAACCGGAATTACAGACTTGAAGCACCTCAAAGAGAAAATAAGAAAACATTCTCGTTCCGCAGAACACATAAAATCTTCCATGAACTATTCTATAATTGGAAATGTTGATATCCGATTACAGCTAAATAATGACTACAGACAGTCTGTTACGGAATTTAATGAAAATGTTTCAAAAAATCGATATATACTGAACAAAATAATTGATTGCGTTAAGTTTTGTGGAGCATTTGAGCTTGCCTTGCGTGGGCACAATGAAACAGATTCGTCTAGAAATCCGGGAGTATTTCTTGGACTTGTAGACTTTGTCGCTGAACTGGATCCAATATTTAAACAATATTTGGAGAGAGCGACTGTTTTTGAAGGTACTTCTAAAAGTGTGCAAAATGACTTATTAGATTCTATGTTAGCGGTAGCTCAAGGGCGAATTAAAGAAGAAATCCATTCAGCTGATTATGTTGCCGTACAAGTAGATGAAATGATCGATAGCTCTAGTAAAATGCGAATGATTTTTATAATTCGTTACGTTTTGTCTGGTGTTGTTCATGAAAGATTTTTAAAATTTGTAGATCCTCCTGGGACAAAAATGGAACAACTTACAAACGCAATCTTTCAAGAACTAGAAATTTTGGAAATAAATAAAAAACCAGAAAAACTAGTTGGGCTAAGTTTTGACGCAGCATCCACCATGAGCGGAAGATTGGGGGGCTTACAAAAAAAGATTAAAGAGCATTACCCAATTGCCAATTTTATACATTGTTATGCGCATAAATTAAATATGATAGTGCAAAAGGCAGCGAGTCAGGACAAAAACGTAAAAGTGTTTTTTGCAAGTTTGCATGCGTTTTCAACATTTTTCAGCAGATCGCCTAAATGCATGGCAGTTCTGGATGAGATTATCAAAGTACGGTTACCTAAAGGATCGCCAACAACGTGGGATTTTAACACCAATTGCATTGAAACTGTATCCATATATAAAAACGATATTTCATACTGTTTGGAAAAAATCATCGAGACTGAAGAAGATTCTCATATAATTAGTCAAGCGCTTGGTTTAAAAGCTGTTTTAGAAAATGATGATTTTCTGTTTTGGTTGAACTTCTTCCATCTTGTAATGCCATACTGCGACATACTTTTTGATCAACTTCATCAGCATAATATCAATGTTGCATCAGTGAAAAATTGTATGGACTCTTTCAAAACAGCAATCGAAACAATTCGAGGTAAAGTTCTGAATGAGTTATCCTTAGAAGATCCTTTATGTACCACCGATAATCGTAAAAGACAACGCACAAGTGAAGATTCTAATCATCGAGTGGCTTTAGAAGTATGCGACATAATAATGTCTGAAATGAGTCACCGTTTTAGTTTCAGTGACCATTTGATTATCAGCGAATTATTCAATAATGATCGGTTTGCAACTTATCAAATTACCTTTCCAGAAAATATTCTGACTTTAGTTAAAAAGGGCTTTCCGTTTATAAATCACTTTCAATTGAAAACTGAGTTGCAAATAATTTATGATCGTGATGATTTCCATGAAAGTTCTGGGGCTGTAGCAATACTCCAATTATTTTTTAATAATAATTTGAACGAAACGTTTTCGGAAACTGTGAAATTACTAACAATTTTATGTACATTGCCAATGGCGACTGTCGAAAGCGATCGATGTTTTTCTACTTTGAAGAGAGTGAAGTATTTTCTACGAAGTACTATTGACCGAGAAAAGTTGTCTGCGCTCTCTATGCTGAGTATCGAAAAATCACTGATATGCAGTATAACGAATTACAACGAGCGTGTTATCAATCATTTCGCAGATTCCAAAGTACGAAGTATGACTTTGAAGTTCAAGTCTATATAAAGTAAGATATACATTTTATTTTTTTTGCCACCATGTAAATTTGATTGTAAGCCATTATTGTAAGCACATGTTATAATATTGTTTCTTTTTTAATATTGTCCTACAGTGTCTAGGTTGATCAGAAAAGCGTATTCCTTGCTGGAATTACCATTACTAAAGTTACGTATTTTTTCAATCAATACGTCCCAATTTATTACTAGTGATAGTGAAAATGTTGTCCGACACAGCAAGTCAGGAAATGTGCCAGACAAAATATGTCAACACTATCTCCATTTATTACCCTTTACGCAGAGGCGAACTATGGTGACGTATATGGGAGGTCAAGGACGACGCTTTGATTTCCTGAATTTTTTTTTTATTAAATACAGTGTACCTTACATGGCATGCTACAGAAATACACCATCAGCTGCCATTGCTTTTACCTATTTCTTTTATTTTTTTCTGTATTCTATTGACATTATTTCGAAGGTTGTTTACACTTATTTAACATGGTGGAATTACAAATAATAACATTGTACGTTTTTACAGTCTTTTTGTTTGCTTTAATTTACAGAAACTCATCCAAAAAATGATTGGTAAATCGAAGAACGAGTATTAGTTCGTTTGAAGACAATCGCAAACGGACCAACCCTGCAATTCTGTTTCTGTGAGACGTGACAACATGGTGACGATAAGCCGCAAGTTTCTGGACGACACTGTGAATAGCGTTAATGTGAGCACGACTTGAAACGATTTTGACCCATCAATTGCTAGCGTTAGCGGAAGACATCGACAGTCTCCGTGAAAGCGACTAATTTAATCCTAAAAATTCGATATGTTTGATGAATTTCCGCTAAAGTATATAATTTTCTTTACTATCTTCTGGAAAACGTGCGTTTTAGATTTTCCAAATTGGAGTACAAAGAAGAAATAAAATGTAATAAACTGTCGCTGAATATTTTTCATTTTGATTTAAAAACATATCTCTTCATTCCAATTTTAAAAAGCGTACAAAGTATATTAAGTAAATATACTCATGAAGTGAATTTTTTTATTTATTTTCAAGGGAGTAAAAGCACCACACGAAAAGAGAACCCTATTGAGGAGACATGGAGTAGATAGAAATTCTTAAAAAATAGCCACAAAATGAGATTATAATTCATTTATTAACTAACATTAGGGAAATTATAGAAAAAAATAATTTGTACATTTTAATAATAAATTTAATTTGGAATAGGTCTGTGTATTGTGTACGTCCATATTTATTCCTCCATCTGTATGTAGATATACAAAATGGCACTGCAATTTATTTTTGCAAAGTCAGGAGATTTCCTTGGTACCCTATTAGTACCCTATTCTCATAAAAAATATTTTAAAAATAATTTAAATAAATCAAAGCTTTTAGCGAGAACCAGGGTCGATAACTGTTTTTTGGGGCGACAAGTTTCCCGTAAACATTAACTTTTGTCGATAGATGTGAATTAAATCGAACCTGGGTCCACTTACAATTTTTTAATCTGAAATTTGTAATTTGGGTTGCCTATCAATATGCTATGATCATCCAACGTTCAAGGAGTCTAAATATGCATGCTGGATTGCATAAACTTTGTTTAAACTCGTTGTGTGTTGCTTTCTGTGGATTACTTTATTGTTTATTATTTATTCCTGAAATATGTATACATTATACATTTGATCAACTAACAATGGACGTATGAATTCAATAATTCATAGAGGGCGCCAGGCACTACGCTTTTGATAAAAATAAATATTTTCCCGGATATTTCCTTCTCAATTTAGTATTTTATATTTTCGTTGAAGAACTAAATCCAAAATACAAACTCATACAGCGAGATGATATTAATTTTTATGACTTTTCGTTCGAAATCCAATGATTAATATTCGATATTAGTTGTTATATAGAACTACTACTGACATTTATGCAACCACGCAAGCGCATTTAGGCTTCTTATTGGTAAATTTGGGTTCAAATTGTTATAACTAGTCTCTAGAGAAGAGCAACAGAATGGCAAAATGTAATTATTAAACAGATCTTCACAACCAATTTAAAATTGCAGATATAGCCTATTTGACTTTAGGTTGTGAGTCTTTATTATCGGGTATAAATAATCGGTAATAAATAAAGTCACTGTAATAAAGCCTATATTGGTCAAACAAAAAGAGCGATAGAAACTAGATTCAAAGAACATATACGAAATTATCGCTACGGAAGATTGGACGCGTCGAGTGTGGCACAACATATAAATGAAACCGGTCATAGTATTAAATTAGAAGACTTAAAATTGATTAAAAACGTAACGTCGCCGCGAGAATTAGATGCGTACGAGACAGTTTACATAAGAAGTAATAAAAATCTGATGAACCGAGAAAATGGACCGTTGTCGTACTCTGTCCTTTTTGACCTTTTGCAGTAGGCTGGCACTCGTTTATATTTTGGGTTATAAAAGAGATCTTCCCGTCCATTTGGCCGTGTTTTGCGCATGTCGTAGTTTAAGACGCGTAGAGGGTAGAATTAGGCACTTGTAAAATACAATATTTCTTATCGGAATAGTTCATGCATGTTATTTTTCGCACGTCGTAGCTTCAAGGCGTGCAGGGGGTAGAAATAGGCACTTGTAAAGGATATCTGTTCTAAGAAGTAGGGATAGTACATGCATGTTTAGTTTTAGAAGAAGTTTTTCTCACTTCATTCGGTCACCGGTTGATGATGAGGACCATTCGTGTCCTCGAAACGGCCGTCCCGGACTAATTATTATATTATTATATAATAAATTAAACTTGTGTGGTGCGGAGGGTGCCGATACTTATGTGTTGTTTACTTTTTTTATCGGGGTTGATATTTTTCAAAAATTGAATTACGTTGAAAACATCAAGGGAATCACGGATTTTCGCATTTTATCGACGCAAGATCTGGGATTCATTGTAAAATATAAAGTAAAAGAAAAAAACATCGCCACCGACTGGTGCAATAATGACATATTTCAATCATGTTCGAAATTCAACATTGGATAAGGAAGTATCAACAATATAGCAGAGCGAATCAGCAATTACAGGAACTATCTATAATATCCAACGCCAGTTCATTAATGCCTAAAGAATATTTCGTGATCGATTCATGAAGATGGTTAAATGAATTTTTACCATTTATATTCCATATATTTTTATTTTATTTTTTTTGGTATAATATGGTCAGAGCTATTAACAATAGTTAAAAAGGAACGTATTCAATTGGTCAAAATGTATTGGATGGTCAAAACCAATCTCTTTCGAATCTTTTTAATTTTTAAACTTTACCATCAAGTTGAAAAAATTACCGTGTTTTGAATTCAAGCTTCGATAGCAATTGAAACGCAATTAATATTTTTTTCTAAAGCAAATATAGCAAAATATGAGTCATTTCCTCTGCGAGAACTCTAGAAGCATAATTTTCCCTTCTGACTTTCCATTTAGCATCTAATACATGAAGAATACATAAACTCTAATTGTGATTCATTGCATAAAATGGAAATGAAACTAACTTGCGTGCAAAACATTTCGAATAGGTAAATGTAACCCAGTCGGATCCTATTCTTTCGCGTTTCTCACGATATTATGTAAATCTACATAAGTATTATACGGTAACCTACGATTTTATAGGTGTTATTATATTATCTAAGCTAAAGTTGTTGTTTTCTTCAACGACGGAGGTACAAGCGTTGTTTTTTTTTAGCGATTATAGCGTAGTAATTTGTTTTTGATCTTTTCTATATACGTTCAGAACTGCTGATAATCTCGTAGAAGTACGTGTTTTTCTTTATTTTTGGCTTAATCAGTAAGATGACTTCGGAATCTTAAAACTACCGGTCTAAGAAAAAAAATAATTATTTGTTTTTGTCTTTTTTAATGGTTTATAATTATTATTTGGTTTCGTAACTATACGAAATTTGTAAGTTTGGTCTTGTAAGTTCTTTCAGCTCATTAAGGCGAGAAAATAAGTATAATTAATATTTACTATTCTTCTTCTAATTTTTTAAATATTGTTTGTTGGGATTAACACTTGTGAAAATTAAAACAGAAAATGATAAGAGATGATGAGAAAAATGATCAAATTCATGGGAACGAATGGAAAGCAATGGTTATTAGAAATTACGAGAAAAACTTTAGGTATCAAGGCAGCTGCGGTCATAGGAGCGACTCTCATTATGTGTTCTTTAATATTATAAACACCCATTTATTAAAATCATAAACTCGTTGGTTGCACCAAACAAAAGGCACCAAAAAAAACGCCACAAAAAAAAAATAGTTACAGTTTGTTTAGTGTACTGGCAAAGAACTTCACTTAACGTTTTTATACTTGCTGCAATGATTCAAAGTTACACAACATCGAAAAGAATAAATCATCCTTCAAAATATAAAGAAAAAAGTAATAACAATTAATAGTTCCAGAAAAGGCAGATAACTCTCTTAAAACTAGAATAAATTACATACCAACAATTTTTTATTCTGTCATAATCTAAATGTCTCGTTATGTGATCTATTTCATCCTTTTGCATAAAAAGAACGAAGTCACATTCCTCTGACGTAACTTCTAAAGTTTAAGATTATCAAATTTATGTAAACGCCATTAGAATAGGCGATATAAAAATTCCAAAGAAGTGAAAGCGATGATTTAAATCTTAAATGTATCACATCTTTTTTTTTTTATGGAATAGCACAGAAACCTATTAGAATTGGATATGGTTGCTATTTCTCTGTGTTATATTTGTAAGTCTTTTTCTTTGGGAAGCAGTTATGTGAGATAAAATATAATGAGTATGTCACGCAATTATTTACCTCCGTCTGCTTGTGTTTCAAAATATAACAATTAACAAGCATACAATTCCTATTAGGTGCATGTTAACCGTATTAATGTTATACCAGAATACGCTTTTATGTAACATTTTGCAAGACTAAAAAAGATATGGACGTAATTGCGATATTTCTTTAAGTTAGAATTGCAAAATTTGTTATTTATTGTCTATCATTAACTTTGTGCCACATCCAGTCGATAATTTGGAGACTTTTGTATGACCGTAGGAAGGGGTTGTAAGAATTAAATTATTAATTTAATAAACACATATTTTATTTATAAGATTAATCGCCTAAGATTTTCAGAAAAAGCTGCTATGGCTTCTAATTCTTTCTCATTCTTTTTTTCCAACGCAGGATTTTTATGCACACTCATTAAACATAGTCTATTTAAACGATTTTCCCCCTTTGTAGATCTTAACCATGTTTCAACACGTCTTAAGGTGCTAATTGATTTTTCTATTGTACTTGTAGAAAAAGGCTGCGCTATTGAGATCACCAAAGCATTTTTTTTACGTTGGGGAAGAATATATTAGCTTCTTTAATCACTTCATCCATTTCCATTAAGGATTTTCTCAGCCTACACAATACCACAGATCATTTTCAGACTGAAGCTGTTTCAGATCGTACAATTCAGACATAGATTTTGCTATATGTTTAAAATCTTCAATATTCATATTTAGCATAAAATAAGGACGTATGGGTAGGTTTTCTATTGAAAATCCAGTTTCCAACGTTGACGTTAAAGAGCCGAGATGTGGATTGCATGTTTCCAATAGTTAGCGGTTGAATCTGCAGGAATGTTTGATCGATGCTGCTGGTGCCTTACTATTCTAGATGGACGAAGTTCGACTTGTGTTTCCTCCGTAATCTTATTGGTAGAAGTAAGGTGATCTTCCATAACGGCATCTATAATCTGAGATTTAAACCATGGTGAATATCTTTCAGCTATACTGAAATTTTCTCTTCAGCTGTATGACATCTTCAGAAAAAGTTGTAATTTTGTGGAGGTCTTCCAACAGCGTTTTAAAACTTCCACTTTTTGGAATTTTCTCCCATCCATTTTCCGACGTCATTATCACAGCAGTCCTCTTGAACGGTGTTCTTAATTGTCGCACGACATGATCTCTCTCTGTCTCCCCCCTCCGTCTACGCCAATGATTGTACCTTACAAACTGATTTTTTGACGTATATCGACGCTGCTGGTGCTTTACTATTTTAGATGGACGAAGTTCGATTTGTGTTTCCTCCGTAATCTTATTGGTAGAAGTAAGGTGATCTTCCATAACAGCATTTATAATCTGAGATTTAAACCATGGTGAATATCTTTCAACTATACTGAAATTTTCTCTTCAGCTGTATGACATCTTCAGAAAAAGTTGTAATTTTGTGGAGGTTTTCCAACAGCGTTTTAAAACTTCCACTTTTTGGAATTTTCTCCCATCCATTTTCCGATGTGATTATCACAGCAGTCCTCTTGAACGGTGTTCTTAATTGTCGCACGACATGATCTCTCTCTGTCTCCCCCCTCTGTCTACGCCAATGATTGTACCTTACAAACTGTTTTTTTGACGTATATCTATCGTATAAACAAGATTATTTGTTTCTAGCCGCAAACAATTGTGAAACCTACTACATTGCTATAATAAAAGGAAATTCAAATATTTTTCAATACATACCTAAAGGAATTCAACAATAAGGCTCATCGTCATGGTCATACACCTTTGTTAAACTCATCAAACTCAAACGATGACATAATCTTTTAGTATACCGACTATACTGCCAACATGGCCAAGTTCTAATAAGTAATAGCGCTAATCAATTCAGGTGATTTCAACGAGAGGTCAAGACTGAAACCTTCAATTTTCGATTTATTTTATTGTAATTTTATATATAAGTATAAAATGAAATATTAATCGTTTCACGTGCATCGCAAAAAGTAGCTCCCGCAGCTCAAAGGTGATCATAACTCAAGTGCCATTGCAAATATTTATATTAAATCATTCTGACGAGGTATTTTAATGAAATAATTGTCGTTAATTCTGTTTGATGTGGATATCTAAGAGTACGTAACAATTAGTCGGTGATTTACTTAGCGGAAAATGAAAAAAAATACCTGCTTCGTATTCTATTCTGATGTTCAGATGGATTTATGTATTACGTATTGTAACAAGCGATGCGTAGGTTTTGTTTACGATGTATCTCATTAGACTCAGACCTTTAAATACGCACACCTACGTATTATGCATTTTCAAATGTTAATAGTGTGTAAGTAGATCCAAGTATATAAACCAAGGGTTTGTCAAAGTCCATTTATTCTTTAAACTAAGATAAAATTAAAATTTGATGTACATTACCCGACAAAAACATAAACGCGGCATCGTTTTTATTTACGAAACAAAGTTTATAGAGATTATATAAAATGTAAATAGGGGTTATTAATACTTGTTATGTAAATAGTCCATTTATAGATATTTCTGGGTATTTATTGCTTTATGAGGGGTAATTGAGATTTTCCCAGATCAAAATAGGAATTTTAAATGCGACAAAAATTTAGACCCTGTGCATTTATTACGTTAATATAAGCGAAAATGTTTTAATTTGATACTTCTCTTTATATGCAGCGGTTGTGCTGGTAAAGTGTACACATTTCACCGCGAGAAATTATATTTTATAAAGTGTTTGCAATATGGGTAGAAAAAAACAATTATCCTTGATAGAAAGGGGTAAAGTTCTAGCCTGGCACCAGGATGGTGTTAGTAAGAAGGAAATTGCTCGTCGGTTACGAAGAAGCGATCATTCCGTTAGAAATTTTCTAAAAGATCTGGAAAATTACGGCAAACCAAAAGGCCACGGACGACCGAAAGCTGTGAGTGAGCGGGATAAACGCATGATATTGCGGTGTGCATCCAATTCTTCTGCGTCGGCAAGAGATATTGCAGAACAGGCGGGGGTACAAACGCACGTGCGTAACGTTCAAAGGCGTCACCGGTAATATCACGGAAGAAAATGTTGAGAAAATCGCCACTTTCGGCGAAACACAAAGAAGCGAGGTTGAGATTTGCTGAAGAACACGTATCCTGGAAGAAACAATGGGAAAAAGTTATATTTTCCGATGAGAAACGTTTTGATTTGGACGGACCGGATGGGTACTCGCATTATTATCATGATCTGAGAAAGGAACCAAAAGTGAAAATGACCAGACAATTAGGGGGTGGATCTGTGATGATATGGGCAGCGATTGGATTCCGCGATAAAAGTGAGATAGTGTTTTGCACAAATAAAATGACATCTGCGACTTATAAAGACTTATTGCGTGACAATCTTCTACGTTTTGGAAACCAATGGGCCGGGCGCAATTTTGTTTTTCAGCAAGGTAACGCGCCAATTCATAAAGCAAAAACCATTACTGATGGTTTAAAGAGAAAAAGATTAAAACTTTCCAGTGGCCGACACGGTCACCAGACTTAAATATTATTGAAAACATGTGGGGTGAATTGGCACGTCGCATTTATGGCGGAGGCCGTCAATATTTCACGGTACAGGAACTGAAAACTTCGATAGCGACTGAATGGCAGAATATCCCTCAAAATTATGTGTTAAATTTATATAAATCTATTAATAACAGACTATTGGAAGTGATTAAGAACAATGGAGGATCTACGCATTACTGATCACTCATTTGGTGATTTTTGTTTTACATTTGCAACAGAGCGTCTAAATTTTTGTCGCAGAAATTGTTTAAACATTGGAGTAATAATTTATTATTTAGTTCATATATTACCGGAGGAGATATTTTTAAGTTTATTTTACTTTTACGAATAAAAACTTAATTAGATATCTTGCTAGTTTCGCAAAGAAATGTTGTAACCCTTAAAACCCGTAAAACATCTTACCGCGTCTAAGTTTTTGTCGGGGAGTGTATCTCGATGTTACGTTCTCCTAGTTTGAAGAACAATGCCGCTAGTCGCCTGCTTCGGTGTATCTTTCTTGTGAGGCGAAAGGACCAATTGCTTATATGTAATTCTTATGTGTTTACTCGCTTAATGAGTTGATCTCAAATTAAACACAGTACGTAGATATACAAAGTATATTTATTAAATAATTCCCTATCTATATATATAAATTCAAATACACAAATAGCATACTATATGGATTTCATAATTCGGTTCCTTCTTTGTGTCTAACGCTAGGGCCACCACAAAGCCCTACCGGAGCATGAGCGTTTGGTTGGGCGGCAGCAGCAAATAGCCGATCACTACCGCAAAAAGATGCTATACAACTCACGGCTACCCAGACGCTCGCGTTATTTCGTGTACTTATTTAATACACCACCTCTAGTATCTTGCTCCGAGCTGCTGTCCTCGTGTATAAGCGGAAAAATCAGAAACCAACGATAGTGCGGGCCTGAGCGCTGCGTGACTCACAAGCGAAAGAGAGAAGGCAGGCAGTGATGGTATTTCGTACGTTCGACTTCCGACGAAGTTTCGATAACTTGTACGTAAGTGTACGTTACCGGCGGTAACTGGCGGACATTCCTACCTAGCGCTCGATCTAATACATGAATTAGCAGGAGCTTCATCAAACAGATATAATAAATGACCATTAAAGATATTTTTAATTAGAACATTGACGAATTTTAAATATTTGCGAACTTTATAAGAAATTATACGTATTTTTACATTGAATGTGCGCACGTTAAAGTTTAAATGATGCTAAATATGGAATATATAAATTTATACAACGCAAAACAAAAGAAACATTCCATTTATCATAAAATAGACACAAACAAAATATTATTTTCAAATAAATAAAAATGGTTACATTTATAAAATAAAATAAAACAAAAAATAAAATGTTAAGTCCTTAACACTCGATGTATAACAATTATCAGTGCATAGCCTAAAACTATTCGTAACTTTGCAGGATGGCCGCCTTATATATCATATTATTTCTGTCATTCTGCACATTTTGCCTTATTTTCTGGCCAGGAATTGATTAGAATAACAACAAAAAATTTGGGATTGGCACTTGAACAAATTAAAAAATTGAAGCATTAACAGTATTAGCAATTATCAATAACATCTCATTGAAACCGCAACACTTCAGTAACACCGAACTGTTCAGTTTTACTGCCGAAGGTAAAACACGCGTCGAATGTTAGTAAAGTGTTGTGATGAGGGTTATAGGGCAGTGCCATAATACTCGAGTGCCAACTTACTTGATTATTACCTATAATTACCATCGTTTTACCAAGCGTCTACAAAATCCCCCTCAAGCAAGATATATCGAATTCGTTTTTGACAATTATGTAATAATTTCTTTTCATTGTGCCACGCATTTATACATAAGGAGTCCGTCGCTTCTAAGCTTCTTTTCTATTTAAGGAAATTAAATTGAAAAAGAATTAGATAAAAAAAAATAACGTGGGAGTGGTTGCATTAACATCATCCAATACTCCACGAGGTGTAGCCTCGTGACCTGCTGACCTCTGCTAGGCGTACCAAGAGTCCCACCGCTCTGGAACCGCAGCAGTCCGCGTCTAACTTTGAGATCTATGCAAGTACACCAGTTAGTGTAGTGCCGTTTGGAGTTTGAGCGTTCCGTATCACGTACACACGTTATTTCGTAGTAATCCTCGCGATGTTTGGAAGAACCGTTACCGGCGGACTACTTCTCGTTGGTATTTTGTTTTCTGTTGCGTTTCAGGTAAATTTTATGTTGATAAATTATTAAAAACATTAGACATAGATAAATTATAAGAAGAAATATTATTTTAATACCTAAAATTAGAAAGTACTTTGCACACCCCCAGTGTACTTGTCATTGTTTATTTTGATGCTGATTTTAAATATTATAAATTTTAGATATAAAATATATCTCTTGTGATAGGGCTGATTAGATTCTGTTGAAATGAAAGAATAAAATTTAGAAGTATTTTTGAATTTTGTTGGACTTGACGCCAAATATACTGCCTTACAAGATTTTTTGAAATGTTGCTTATTATTTCTAATAAAAAAAAACTAGTAGTTCTTGTGCCTTCGCAGAATGTATACAATGTGCCTTACGAGGAAAAGCGTGGATCGATATATGAAATACTTTGGAAAATTCTGAAAACTTGGTAATATATTAAAGCCTGCAGATTCTCTAAATTTTTCAAATACACAGCCTAATTAATTAACTTTCCAAATATAAAAATGCATCGCCTCGTCGATTTAAAACCTCAATCGACTATTATATAATTGTGATACCGCACTTAAATGATGTCTTCTTGAAACGCACATATTTTATAGAAAGTTTTTCGACAACCCGTTCCATAAAGATAAATGTTAGATTCAAAACGGTCGATTCAGATTTACATAAGAACAACCTAAGAATTATGGGCAATATCGTTTTAGTTTTAAATAAATTCTTCAACATTAAAAGGAATACCGTTGCACCTCTTTGGTGTGTTGTGTGTATTAAGGATATGATTATATTTGATATTTTAAAGGTATTTCGAGATGGTGTTTCTGTTAACAGCGTAATGTAAAATTTCCATTTTTTGTTGGCTAACGGCTAACGGTAATTCAGTTATTTATTATGTCAGAGTCAATATTTATTGCCAAGTTTTTTTAGAGTGTCATCTTTCTAATGTTGTTTTTGTTATCTTTTTTTTAACCCGCAATAATTTATAATTTAAGTTCGCTTCTAATCCATTGTTTTTCGAAAATTTTTATTAAAATGAGATTGCTCGTCTTGTTTGCAAAAGCGTTAAGAATGCAAAAAAGATTAACAACAATGGTTACTGAAATATCTTGCAACTATTACCAACTTCTTATTAGAAATAAATTACTAAACATTATTATGTTATTTTAAATGGGAACTATTTGTATTATAACGTTGAGTAACATTGCAGTGCTGGGAAAGATATTATGTTACCTATGTTATAATTACAAGAACACGCATTCAATTTAATAATAGAATCGATAGTAACTGGAATAAGATGAAAATATAATTAATTCATTCTGCCTGGTTTCATTTCTTATTGTTAAATTGTTGCATAATCAAGCTCAAGATTAAGTTGGGAGGCAATATCTAAAATTTTAATAATAATATTATTAAAGATACTTCAAAATATATCTTTTGGGTACAATCTTACATTTTACTGCGTATTTACATAGATGTAACATCGCCTTTATTTTTTTTATCTTTAAGTAATAATTAACGTTATATAGTAGCAAAAATATAAATCTCAGCTTTGCGCCTGGATGAATTTATCGACGTTTGTAAAGATAATTTTTAAACGAATTGAATATGAGTTCTTTGTATCGATGATGTCAATATTGTAGGTTAGCTGATTTTGGAAAGAAATGGGTTTTGTTTTACTTTATATTAGATTGTTGTAAGAACAATAGAAAGGACAACAAAATCACTCAAAAATATAGATGTTCCATTTAAAAAAGGTAATTTTGTATCATGATAGTCATTGTTATTAGCACTGCAACTAGTACCGTTCAGTCACGATCGCTTCGGCGACGGTTCTCCGACGTCTTTTTCGATTTTGCAGCGGCTTATATAGCCCAGAATCCTCCTGTGGCTCCCTTTTCTCTGTATTAGGGACTTTGTTCGGTCGGCCATCATAATTCCGTTGAAACGCCAATAGATCTCTGTACCATCATATTAAAAGAAGAAATTGCAAAAATATTAAATATTGTTATTACGAAATGTGCATTTCAGTGATTAACAATGAACAAAATGCAATCAAGAGGAAATTAATGAAGAGGCGCCAGAACAATTGAAGCTTTCTGACTCGAGTTTTTTTAGCTGAGTATTATATATAAAAAAAAAAAAAATTCAGTGTCAATAATTTTTAAATTTGATTTCAAGTTAAAATTTCAATGGAATTCGGTCATTAATCGTTGCTTAACGTTGTTCTTATCGAGTTATTGTTTTAAACTGTCGAAGAAGTATCTAGTTGATAACCCCGCAAGAAAATATGCATAAAATAGACACAAAAAAGCATCTCCTAAGCCTCGCTATCGATTGTGATAACTACGAACTGGTCATTTTTACAAAACCGCGCAGAAACGCCTTAAAAAAACATTAAAAATGAGATATTCTGAATAAATTAATATATAACTATCTTGAGTATTCTATTTTCATCAAGGAAAGTCATTTCTGTCTTTTTTAGCAGAAAAATATAGGACCTTTGAGGACTTTTACACCAAGAGTGTTGGAGCAAAATTTTTTATCTTCTCGTCGTAAATACTTTTGTTCGCTTGAAGAAGTTGCAGATGCAATTATATTTATTAAAAGATTTTTGTACATGCAAGCTGTATATTTTTACAATCCCGCTGCTTTAGAAGACCTTACAGAATGAAGAAATATACATTTTCCTGTTGTTTGCGGTATCTCAGCGGAAATAACAAAAATATTATTTATACAAAAAAAATGTTATTTATTGGCTACCAAGGATTTGCCAAATGTCTGTATCTTAATCGTAAAACGGTTTATGATTGTAAACAATGAGTAAGAGATCATGCAAAAAATCATATTCTATTAATACGAAACCGGATAATTAAAAAAAATATTAATCTCCTTTGTGAGACGAAAAAGGCGGTTGTTAGCAAAATTCTCACAGACAGAAAAACATTAAATTTTGTTTATTTACTCAGTTTACAATACCACAGCTCACCTAGTCTACAGTCTACACCTACTTTCTTTTATGTATATTTGTGAACGTTCAAATAATACCAATCTATACACAGGCGAACATTTCCCTTCCAATTTTTAAAATAATTGTTTGTATTTTAGACTCTGCAAGAAGTATTATTTAGTTGCGATTTATTGCGTTTAATGCAATGTTACTTTTCGTCTATTTTAGCTTGTTAGTAGCGTACATTAGCATTTTTTTAGGATTAAAAAAAATCATTTTTAACCGAATTGCATTAATAAAAGAAATACATGAAAATTTGGATTTTTAAATAATATTCTAATTATTATTAATTATTAATAATATATTTTTCATATGTCCTATTAACATTTTGAATAAATTCGTAGTATGTCCTTCAGAGTTCCAGTTTTGGTGGAAGTGCTCGTTTAGAATATCTTCAACACCTTTGTTTTATAAATTCTATCCTTAAATTCTCCGTCTAGATTCTGACATCTGGTTGATTAATATCGAACATAAATATTTATTTAATAGGTAACATTTAATATAGACGTTTTTGAAGCTCGTTAGATTGATATTTTATCGAAATCATCCAGTTCCACTTTACCTTGATTCAGATGGAATTTATGCTTGACCTTTATCTTTAGCTTCATCATGTTAAATCACATCTTCTCTTATTGTTTACTGTATATAATTAAATGCTCCCGTACGTCTGTTTCTAGTTTCTTGTTAATGATGGTGTATGCAACATGAGAAGCTCAACAGCTCCGTAAAATGACTCTATCCAGATTCTATTTTCGAAAAAACGTTTCAATGTTCGATCCTCATCCTAAAGTTTATATTGGTAATGATTATTGTACGAATCTGCATACGCGGCGTCGATATTTTCATCACACATACGCGATTATCTGTGTCATTTGTCGTGATAGACACCTTCTAATTTGTGCCTGACCTTTCAGGCAAGTTCTACTCGTCTCCAACATATATTACCAGCGATAACCGTTTTTGTACATATTGTACTCAATACACAATCGATGTTAGAAATCGTAAATTGCATAATTTGGATATTGGCATCGATCAAAGTCTTTAGAAGGCACAAAGATATCTGTATGTGTAGTATTGGTAAATATTTGCTGGTGCGTTATATGAAAGAGCATAGTGTTTAATTACATTTGTTGATGTGGGTTTCGATATATAAATTGCATGGAAGAAAATTTGCCAATTCACAAAATTAATTTCAATACACGTATGTGCTGCGTATCACTAAAACAAGTTTGATAAAGGTCACATTTCACACAAGTGATAATAGGGATGTTAATTCTGTTTGCTCTGTTTGAAAGGCTTCAAAATCAGAGGAGAAACATAGCTTTGGAAGACTTATTTTTACGTCCTGGCTATATTTGAAGCATATAACTGTGTGGTGTTGGTTCTTTTTAAGGGAAAAATAGAACTATTACACCATCCTTGGAAAAATTCGAACCAAATTCATTCATTCTACAATGTTCAATTTACAAAAATAGTCTTTTCCGGCTTTCGCACCGAATATTGCACCTGGAAAAAATCGCCGATGAAGGCTAATATATATTTCTCCATGTTGTTATCAAATCTCTTAACTACTTCATTTAGCTCCTTACTACTTATCCAGCATCTTCTTGCAGTTGTTATTGCTTTGTGAATATGGGAATATCTCTAATTTTTAATCAAATCACAAGTCTAAACCATTAGCAAAACCATTCAAAGTATTGCTAGTCTCCTAATGGTCTAAAGCTTATATCTTTTTCTATCTTTGAAAATCTAAAAACAAAAAAGTTTTCTCGGGTACCGTAAAAACAAATATTGCAATTTTTTATTATTCTCGTGCCTCGCACTGCGTGTCATATTTATTAATAACTGTTTTTATGTTTACATAAAATCATTCGGTTAATAGCTCTATTTCATGCAGTATTAATCTAGCATACATAGCTTACATTAAAATTTCTTCAATCGTGTAAAAAGTGGAACTTTTCTAAACATAGGTAAATGTTGACTTTAGTACAACAATGGCATCACCTTCTTAATTGCCAAATTTGATTTTTTTTCTTGAGAACATTACAAAATATGCTAATATTTCTAAAATTTTTAAATTTTGCACAAAGAAAGTTGTAAACATTATATTTAAATGATAAAGAAATTATACAGGTTGGGTTTAATTAGAACAATTCAAAAATTAAATATTATCCGTCGATATTTCCCAAAAAATTAAAAAGTAATGGTATATTTTTAATTTTATGGAAAAAAGATTGTTGTTGCATAACATTTAGCATCATTTCTTAAGCACAAGCAGATGGCAAATTCGAAATGTACCAGCATTGAGTACTTAAGATTCTCAATATGGATACGATATTGATGATTTTTGCTATTTTAAGTAATTGGAGAATCTTAAAACGTTGAAGTAAAAGTTCATCCATAGACTGCTACAAGGGGAGATTTTTTTTTTTGCAATCTACTTAGCAATGAGACGAAAGACAGGGTGTTATGAATAATCATGATCTTCTTCAATATCCCTTCAGAAACAAATTCTTTGGGTAACTGCACAAAATAAGCATTGATGAAAGTGTTCAGGTCGTCATAAGAGAAAATTTCCACCCTGGTAATTGTCTTCCTAATTTAGAAGAGGGAAGATAGTAATTGCTAAATGCTGGATCTGCACTATAAGTCAAATGTCTAAACTCCTAAGAACCACATTCTTCGATAATTTCTCGAATTTCTTGAACCTTATAGACTCTGATGCAATGGTAGCGTCGCAGTATGAATTTTTCAATAAAATTTAGAGGTCTCTACGTTCGGACGACAACCTTAAAAACGATCGTGCCAGTTTTAGAAAACCGTTACCATTCATTTTCTTCTTGAACATTTTATTTTTGGTGGCGAAGATCCTTTATGCGCCCATACGTTGACTTTTGGTTCGTTGGAGGGTCCCAATGCGCTGGTAATAATTATCGAAAAATGTCACAGTCTTGTTCTAACGCATCCAAATTGTCCTCACAAATGTTTCGTTTGAGATATCTCTTTTCTGGTGTGAAGAATAACAATAATAATCTTCAATTTCCGAACCTTGCTTGCAATAGCTGAAGCTCTAGTTCTTCGATCTGTCAACACTATACTTTCAATTCTCTTTATTGCTTCTTGTAGATTGAGAGATCTACCAGATTTAAGATCGTCTTCAACGAAACTTCTTACTTCGTATTCTCACTATACGTAACATTCATTCTTTCATTGAAAAATCTCTGGCAAGTCCGAAATTTTATAATGTTTGTGCACTTAAGTTTTAAGTCACCTGGGCAGAATACTTAACTTTTAAGAATCGTTGCCATTCATAGCTGCTTAGGTTCATTTATTTAAGATAAATATCAAATATTCTCTTTATTTTTTTTCCTGGTAATTGTCTCGAAATAATACTAAGGCGAAAAACCACAATTCCTTCCCACATCCTTGTACAATTTGCGCTATTCTGCAACATTAACACTTCGCAAATATAAATCGAAGGATCCCAGTCAGTAAATTTGTTTCTACATCGAAGATTTGTCATCAGTCACGTCGCATTTTAAAAGACAAATGCTCAGGAATGTCGCTTAGCCTCGCAAAAAAATTTATATCGCACCATACCGTACCAACGCTGAATATATTACTTTAAAATCTCAAGGAAATACATCTTCCACATCATCATCTACGCACTACACAGATCTGATTCAGTTAGAAACAATCTGTACACCTTTTGCGTACTACGGAAGGAATTGTTGGTCGGGCATCTTCGTCCACGTTCACGTGGACATATACGTTGCTTAGAATTCGAAGCATTCTTTTTGTTTCTCTTTTAAACGGGTAATTCCACAGACAACTTAGAAGATTCACTATTCACATGCCAACCTAATGCTTTTTATCTCCTAAATGCGTATTTAGACATAAGTTGGATTCGATATTGGAATGGTAATAAGCATTTAAGTATCGGAGTTATACCTCGGCCTGGCCTTTGAGAATTTCTAATCATTAATAAAATTAATGCGCATACCGCAGTTTACAACGTTATGAGAAAGGTTAAAAATAAGTTAATAGGTGTCGATTAGTGCGATGTTTTTCAAAGAATTGAACGATAAGAGGTAATAAAATTGTCAAATAAAAAAGAACGAAAATTATTTGCAACGTATTCTTAAAGAGCTAAATAATATGTCGGGTGACATTGAAAAAAACTACAATGCATAGTACCGCGCGATAGAGGACTATAAATAAATAAATAAAGGTCTTATACGCTAATGTTCGTACGCCTTTCGTTTTCAAGATACAGTGAGAGTGATATGCATTAAGACATGTTCCCCTAAATGTTAGAACATTTATTGACGTGCGTCGGCGTTTCGGAGAAGATGGTTGTTTCAAAAAAGCAAAAGTTAAGGGTGAAATCGGCCGAGTAATTTTTTTAGGTGACGAAACTTGGAATTGTTCGTACGAGCCGGAAATTAAGCAAGGGTGTTCCCAAAGCACATTCGTTTATACTTCTTTCGTGATTATGATTTGTTAAGTTTAAGCTCCCTTGACAACTCTAGTATTAAGCTCAGATTTGTATTAGTATCTGCAACAGAAGCTGTCCAATCTTACGGGCTGAAAGACTTATAGAGCTGAACATTGTCAGCGTACATCTGTACAGAAGAGGAAAAAAGAGGAAGGCTGGCATACCCACGTATAAATCCAGATTGCATTTGTGGAAGCAAAGAATTCTTGCTGACATAATTAGATATTTGCACAAACATCACATTTGCCAAAATTTTTGACATAACCGGAAGGATAACTAATCGGTGGGAGGTCTTTAAAATCTTCAGCTACGCTCACCTTCAAAAGGGAAATGAGAAACTCGTGCTTCTACCTATGAGAGAACTTCGAGTCGATGAGGCAACAATTTACGATGAACTGGATAACACATTCCAATCAAGAAAATATTAATACCTGCCCTGTCTTAAACAATAGAATTAGACTTAATGTTTTTTATTCGACGTTAATATTCCTTCTTGAGATTCATATTTTAGAGATCCATATATGCATTGTATAATCAATTTAATGTTAATTAAATTATATTACCGATTAGAATGAAATTCCAGCCGTTCATCTACGTAGGCACATACGTATAGGAGTCCTTGCGAATGGGAAGGTGGAAAGAATTACATTTACCACGTTATGCGTATCATTGCTAAGCCTTCGTGAATAGTTCCAAGCAATGAGAAGGTTAATGATCTTGCTGCATTATGTAATGGCCGGTTCATTTCGTGTCGGCTCATGATGCATTTTCAGCAACATTAATATGTCTTTGCTTCTTTCATTTTAGCAATTACCTGAAAATCCTTTGACTGGAGATAGTAACAGTGCGCTTCACCTCTTTAATTGATTAGGACGTAAGTTCTAAGTCGTCTGGCTTTGTGGTTGCGTTTGAGCTAAATTTAAGCCAGTACTTAATTTCATAGACAGCGTTATTAATTAATAATGGCAATAATTTGAGCAACGATATCGGAAGAGCTATAAACGCAGCTTTAATTACTACAAAAGATGAGAAATTTTTTATGTATTCACTTGAAAGCACCCATACTCTATATATGCACAACATATTAATTATTATTCATAACAATCTATCGAGTCAGATCAAGGTGAATGATGCTAGTTAGAACTGCTGAATATTAATTGCTATTTTCCTTGATAATCTACTAGGATCTATTGCTTCCCAATACCACACTGTTGTATTCAAATAACTGTATTTGGAAGCAAGAGAAACCAGTATCTATGTCGCATGTACTACTAAACGTTGGCAATTTCCATATTTGGGTACCACTTTTTGTTATAACCTAATGTAGGAATCTCGTATTTTTAGACGAGTCAGCGACTTGGTTAGAGGATTGTTGGTTTTAACGTTTAATTAATTTTAAGAGATCTGTTTGATCACTTAAATGGTTAAATTCTATTCAATCCCTTTTTATATACCACAATAATACGCAACATTATAAATAATAATAAAGGAGGGTCATTATATCAGTCAGATAGAGGAAGTGCACCAAAGTTATCCAAACATCGTAGGAACGGCAATCTATCTTCCTTGAAGCAAAAATGTAGATAATTCGAAGAATGAAAGATGGACAAACACGCCCTCGCCAGATCCTCGAACTTACTTCCATCGACAGGTTTTAAAGTTATGAAAGATAGATTGACTCTTCTGTTGGATGGACCGATGTTAGTATAAAATTCACATCACGTGCTTTGAAAGATTTAAACAAAACCATGTTGTCAGTTGTCAGAGTCACGTAACCTGTTTTTACAGATTGGTACACAAGTCACAGGGGGTGAGGCCGGGGATGTGCTGAACAATTCGCGCTTGATGCACTTTGCAGTTGTCCTGCAGAAGCTGCCATTAAGTTTCTAATTGTGCGTTTGTAATTATTTCCCATTATTGTGGTCCCTTTCGGTATGCCGAAAGGGACCACATTTCGCTTAATTGAATATATGTATTCAATTAAGCGAATATCTTCCGCGTCCTAGCAAACCAAGGCTATTACTTTCCCCGCAGAAAATTGTGTCTTCGCCTTCTTGAGCGATGGATCCATTGCATGGATTCTTGTTTTATGGAAAGGTCCCAGTAGCGTACCGAGGTCTGATACGCTGTTATAATTCTATAGAGGAAGTCTTCGTCTTGGGATAAAGCAGTCAGATTTCGTCGATTTTTCGATAAAGGAATTGTTAAATGAACTAAGCAGCACATCTTGCTACTACTTAAATAATAACTAAAGTTCGTTCCATCTTCGCTTCGTTAGAAAAAACACCTTTATAGCGCTGTCGATGTTGACTTATCGTCCTTTCTAGTAACTACAATTAATTTTTGACATCGCTTATGCACAAAGTTTTAATTATCCATATATCAATTTAATTTTGCAATATGGCATTACGTCGAAGACTACTCACACCATGCCTAATTATATACATTTAGTACAATGATTGATATCTATACACTGCATAATTGTTAATATTTAGAAAGAAGGTTGTTTACGGAAGAATAAAAATTCAAACAAACAGATTGAGATAGTCATGCTAAACGATTACTAAACAATGTGTAAATCCTATACCTGACACGTTGTTGTATTATTGTATTTTTAGTATGATTTCTAATTTTAGTCCTATTAGCAATACATACCATTGTAAACGTTCAATGTTAAGATTTATTCTGTGTTAATTTGTCGGTGAAAACAATAGGATCGATAATTGCTTTCACCCTCGATTCCAGTAAAGAAATGTCGGTAAAGAGAAAATATTAATAAAGATTTATTGGTAGTGTTGTTTAAATTAATAGTTGATATGAAATTTAAACATTAATATCGTTTTCTAGTAAAGAAAACCTCAAAATCACGCATTCGTTTTAAAAAAGGTGACAATCAAGTTAAAGGACATTGATGTTTAATACACATAATGCGAAAATAAGAGCTAATTTTAGCAAGATTCAAAAAGGCAAGTAAACAATTTTAGGAAGGGTTCACATATACATATGGGGAATTGTATTCTGCAAAAATTTTCGAATTGGTTGATTTTTAACATTACTTATTTTTCTAAGGCCAAGTTACGAAGTCAAGTTCTAGACATAATGCGATAAATAAGATTGAAGAAGACCGACAAACTTAACGAGCAGTCTTCCAAAAAAAACTATAAAATGCAATTGGATACTAGTTAACGTTTGTCAGTTAATTTTGTGCAGAATCTATTTTCAAAATGGCTGAGTAGCTCATTGGTAACAGAGCATACCCTTCATTTTGTATAGTTAGTGCACTTCAAAGGTGGTAATAGTAGCAAATTTTATACACTGAGTTTAGGACAAGTTTTAAAGCTTCAGTAGTATGCACATTGCGTAAATATTCTTGGTATTAAGGTGTAAAATCATCTTCTGCAGAATTTGTAAATTGGTTAGGTTATACAGACATGTTTGTGCCTACTCGGCGTCACCGGTGTAGCTTCGAGAGTATTTTTACTTCGCTTTGTACCGTAATTGGTCTCGCAATTAGTACCAGAACATTCGAAACGACAAGCTATACATTTCTTGGCGTCTTCTAGTGGTAAGGAACGGGGTAGTGTTCCCCAAGCCATCACTCGAGCAATTAGTGGACATGTAAACGATTCCCATAGGTTTACCATGATGTACAGTGACATTTTTATGTTTTGTCTCCCCATGAAACGATGTATCTGTACTTTCTACGACTCGTAAGCGTGCGGTTATAGGATTCGCAGGTAGATTTTATTATTCCCATGGGTATTCCCAATCCTCTTATTTGCTGAACCTAAGCACATCGATATTTCGTCGTTGTAAGGGGAGACAAAACATAAGCTTGCCACTGTACATGGCATATGTTTCTTGGCACTAGAGAACGGTAGGAAATGTCTGGCTCGTCGTTTTGAATATGATACTAGCTATATTCCTATGGTGCTGGGACGAAGACTCAAGTTCGTGCCTCTTAAACAAGCTGCGGTTATTAGTACTAGGAAGAGGATACACGCCATCTGATTTGTACAAGAGACACCTAAAAAATCTTTTGGACTCCTCTAGGTACCAAGCAGTAGACGTATCTTTTTTTTTTGAACCAGTGAGTAATACAGCTTTTAACACACGATCGCTGGACTATCGTGTTTGTTTGAATAATTATAATCAGAGATGACCAAGGCAGGTTCATAAGAAAGGGTTCGTGTCGCCTACTGGTTTCCCCGAGAGTCGACAAAACACGAGTCTGTCTAATTTCACCTGCCTTTGATATATTAATAATCTTTAATTATTAATAATTAATTAAATTAACTCACATGGAAAGAGGCAGTTCTTAAATTATAGTTGACTAATTGTAACCAAGATCGAATTCGTTACGTTTAATCTCGTATCTTCTTTCCATGACATGTTTCATACTTTAATTAACGAAATAAAAACTGCTATTGCTGCTATTTTTAGACGATACAGAGAAACATGTCCACGTGGTACAATCAAAAAGCAAAACGGATGTTTGAAATTACGACGCTTGTATACAATCTTAAACACCGCGTTCTCGCTAATTACTTATTCAAAACTACCTTTACGAACGTAATTAGAGACTCCACTTACTTAAGTGAAAATTCAAGCAAGATGCGGTCCCGAGATAACATTCAAATTAACCAAAGTCGATGTTAAAATTTTCCGCAATCGTAAAATTACCACCCACCGTATCATTTCCTAATTGTTTACAACCGTAAATTGATTTTTTGCTGACGTAATTGCTATTTTGCGCCGCTTAAAAGATAACCATCGAGGTGTGTGTATTCTAATTGGTTGGTAAGAGATTCTGCCGCCTACGAATTTTAATGCCTCTTACATCCTTGGTCTGATGATCATGTGTACTTACGTGCAGTATTATCAAAAATCAATTTAATCTGATGTTTTGAGGAAGGTATTGTTTTTTTTTTATTCGAAATCGGAAGAAAGAATTTCCTGAACAAAAAGAACATTGTTATACAAAGAATGGTACTAAAATATAAATAATTCATTTGGTTAAGAGCAGATGTTCAAGAAAGTAATTCAAATACCAAACTACGTGGATGTAATACAAACGAAAAAGGTAATTGCCTTTTAGATCGAATCACACGCCATTTTCGGACATAAATTACAAAGTAGCGTATGTAGAAAACGAAATAGTATGCATACTAGTGTAAGCTACCCTAATAGGTCTAAATTCAACGTTTTCCTTATAATCAGAATGAGAATAAGTTAATGTTTACTGCCGTCCATGTGGATTACAGAAAAAAAAGCTATTTCAAAGGACGCAGTGACTCATTCTAGCGACTACTGGACTTACTTATACGAGTATAAAAAGGAAGATAAGTATATAATAATTATTTATTGCGTAATGTGCATGCAATTACATGGTTGTTAATAAAATGACTACTCAATTAATCAAATATTGTTAAATTTAAAGATGTCAATAAGTTCTCTTGAACTGTGAAAACGAATATGATGTATACAGGATGGCATTGAAAAAACTACTTTGCATAGTACCACGCGAAAGAGGACCATTAGGTAATAAATCGAGTAATATGTCCGTAAGTCTTTTGTCTTCAAGAGTCGACATGAGTTTTAAATATAACAAAATAACAAAAAAATTACTGATTAAATTTTAAAAACTAAAAGATACTTCGCTTTAAAGAAAGCATTGTTTTTGGACACAATTTTCCAATGATTGCGTTAATGATTGGATGTATGCCTGGATTATTACAGCAAACTCCATAATTGCATCTCACTATTTAATTCTGCAGCATGCTCTCCATTTTTCATAAAAGCTCAAAATGAAAAATCGAGGGGAGCAAGGTCGATACTACGAGCTGGTCATGATACATGGTGACTCACGACCAATCCATTTATTTCTAAACCGTTTTTGCAAAGGTTTCCTTCCTCTTCGAGAAAAGTAAGCTGGCGCATGTACAATGGAACATTTTCTAATAAAGTATTCAGTTCATTTTCCAAAAAATTTCAGTAGAGTTGGACATTGGTGTAAGACCTCTTTTATCACTATATCTCGTCTATCGTCTAATATCTATAAAATGTTGAAAAAACGGCAATTGTTACGCAGACTTGTAAGGATCTTACAAGATACCTTGGAGTATCTTGGAGTCTGGGCAAATTTGGAGGGAAGAAGGGAAAAATAATTTTGA